>VDFB02281492.1:505297567-505312344 GCA_007258455.2 Sequoia sempervirens
CTAGCAACCCTCAATTTTCAAACCTCTACCCTATACATTGGACCCTCAACCCTCAACTCTAATCCCTAAATCATTTACCCTTAAACCCTTAAACCATCAACCCTCAACCCTCTACTCTCTACCCTCTACCTTATACATTTAACCCTCTACCCTAATCTGTTGAACCTATACCTTAAACCCTTAATCCCTTAAACCCTAAACCCTTTACCTTCTACCCTATACATTAAACCCTCAAAACTAATCCCTCTACCCTATAAATTAAACCCTTAATCCCTCAACCATCAACCCTCAATTGTAAAACCTCTACCCTATATATTATACACTCAACAATAATCCTCAAACCCTCAACCCTTAAACCCTCTAGCCTATACATTAGAGACTCAACCCTAATCCCTCAACCCTTTACCTTAAATCATAAACCCTAAATCTTGAACCCTAATCCCTCAACCCTATATGTTAAACCCTCAACCATCAACACTGATCATTCAACCCTCAACCCTTAAACCCTCAACCCTCAATCCCTCTAACCTGTGCATTCAACCCTTTACCCTAATACATGAATCCTATACCTTAAACCCTAATCTCTTAACCCTCAACCCTTAAACCCTAATCCCTTAAACACTCAACCATTAAACCCAAAACCATTGACCATGAAACCCTAAATCCTTAAACCGTCAACCCTTTTACCATAATCTATTAACCTGAAACCCTAAATCATATCCCTAAACCCTCAACCCTCAAAACTATACCTTATACCCTAATCCATCAACCCTCAACCCTTAATCCCTAATCTATTAAACTTTAAACTCTTAAGCCCTAAATGTTGAACCCCTAATCCCTCAACTCTCAACCCTTAAAACCTCAACCATAAACTATTAAAATATCAACCCTGAAATCCTTATACCTTAAACCATCAACACTAAACCCTCAACCCTTAAACCCTCAACCCTAATTCCTCAACCCTCAACCCTTAAACCATAAACCCTCAATGCTTAAACCCTATGCTATATACCCTACAACCTCAACCTTCAACCCTATACTTAAGCCTTCATCTATCAATCCAATATCTTAAAACCTAATAGAACTATACCGTATACACTTTGAAATTCAACCCTAAACAATATTTCTTAGCCCTCTAACCTCTACCCTCAACCCTATACTTATGGCCTAAAATCTCAACCCTCATCTAAATTCCTTATACCATCAACCTTAAACCTTGAACCATATAAATTGATAACATAATACTTAGAAATAATGACACTTAGTAATATTACATTTGAAGGTACACGATCATGTAGGGCCTCTCTACAATAACCTCTCTTAGTTTTTGATATCTTCAAGTCATTGTACCATGGTGTCAAGTTTTTTTAATAGAAAAAGCATCAAATGCACATAGTGTAATGTTAGTTATGTTCATGTCACAAACTACAAGTTCCAACACATCTATAATGGTAGGTTTCTACTAGGAAAGGTCATGTTTAACACCCAAACATGCTACAAAAGTCTAGGCTACACTACACCAATGATTTTCCTCAATAGACCAAAGTGCAAAAATATAGAAAACTTTGATGATATGTTACTTGGAAACTCTGGCACTTAGAAATATTCTATCAAAAAGTACACGATTATGTAGGGACCCTCTACAATAACCTCCCTTGTTTTTTTTTATCTCCAATTCAATTGCCCATGGTGTTGAGTTTTTGGTTGATGGAAAAAGCATCAAATACATGCAATGTAAAGTTGCAAGGTGATGTATTTTTTGTTCTATTCATCATATGACCAAATTGACATATCCAATACACTTGGATGCGTAGATTTATGCTAGTCAAGGCCTTGTTTTGCACCCAAAAATGTTAGAATAGTCCAAGCTAAATTGCACTAGTGATATCTCTTAAGAGATGAAAGCACAAAAAAGGTAGCAAACTTTGACGAGATGTTACTCAAAAATTGTGAAACTTAGAAATATTTTTCTTGAAGGTACAAGATCATGTAGGATCCTCTACAATAACCTCTCTCATTTTTTGATATCTCTAAGTGATTTTCTAGGGGTGTCAAGTTTTTAGTTGATGGAAAAAATTTCAAATGCATGTAGTGTAAAGTCATAAGATGATATCATTTTTTATACATTTCTCATGTGACCAATTTGACAATTCTAGCATGTTTAGATGGGAAGGTTTTGTAGTGACATAAATTGTACTCCCTTCTTGCAGATGGTACAATTTATCACTTAATTTGGACCAATTTTGGTACCCTTACATTCATGACCCCTTTAAACCATCATTAATAGGCCCCTAAGACCCTTTATTTTAGATCTCAAGGCTTATTTGAACTAAAATCCTAACAAAATCAACAAAATAATTAAAATTTCTAACAACCCATCATTGGCCCACCCCAATAAAATAGGGTGGGACCGATATGCCACCTTGGGCGTATGAGTCTCTTGTGGTCCATTTTTAGGGTTTGAGTGGGAAACTCAAGTTTTTAATTCAAAAATTTGGTTGACGTCAACATTTGAGATCTAATAAATGGTAAATTAGATGAAGTTCCTATATAAACAAGGTTTCAAGTCATTATTTTCATCTAGAGAAGAAAATCAAGATCTAAGCATTTACAAGCACTCAAAAATACTTTCAAAAGAGTGTTCAAGAGCAAGTAGCAAGAAAAAGTTGAAGTCTTGGAGCAGCCTTATAGTTTTTTTGCAAGTCTTCAATCTCACATTCATTCAAGATCTAGCATTATCAAGGATTGATAATGGTCAACTATGGTGAACCATGATGGATTCTAGATTAAGGAGATGGAACTAGCCATCAAGCCAAGCCTAATGAAATTTTTCCTAAGCGATGCCATCCTCCATTATCACTCTATTTTTATCCTAAACAAAGGTACATGTATTATTGTCTCTTATTATGGATATTAGAGATCCCCCAATGTGATTCATCCATTTTCATGCTTCATTCTTGCATCTCATTCTAGCACATTCGAATAGGGTTGCATTGTATTTTAGATCTCCCTATCTTAGTTGCACTTAAGATTAGGGTTTGCATTCACATTTACTTTCAAGATTCATTGTTTCTATCAAGGTTTAATTAACAAACTAGGGGATTGACCAAGGAAAACCCCCCATAAGAAAATCAACACTATATTATGATTTGTAAGTCCTTTTACAAGTTTATATTTGGAAATTAGGTCAAGAAGGAAGAACAGGGAGAGAATAGAAAATTCAACCTTTGACTTTTAAAAAAACTAGAATGTGACTGATACACCACTTGTGGCATATGAGTCCCAATACAATGTTTTCTCTAGATTTTAGGAGTTCCAAACTGATCACTAACAGATTTCTATTCTTACCCAAAAATCCTAATCTAGGACTAAATCAACCAACCTAGCATATGAGTCCTAGTGTGCATTAAATTGAATATTTTCAGCATTTTAGACCTTTTTTAGAGCTACTATAGGTTTCCAGGTGCACCTCTTTGATTTATTTGTTTACTAATCTAATTTATATTTATTTAAGGGTCATTCATTTGAGCTTTACAAAGCATTAGGTTTTGTCATTAGATCTTGCATGTTACTAGTCTTTCCAAGCCCTAGCTTGGTGGTGAGCCCATTTTTAGTTTTTAAACATACCCTAGGACAACCTTTTGTAGATATCTATCTCATTCTATCATTTAATTGAGATCCCTAAGGTATCTATGAGTGAAACTTGAGAAAAATAGGCCCTAACCCTAGTGTTCTATCTCCTAAAAGATGGAGCACCCTATTTACATTGTTTCATTTGGGTAAACCCGCATTTAGACCACCTTATTTATGATTTCGAGCACATCATAGTCCTAGATATAGCTTACATTAACTTTTTTTTTTTTTTAACGAGGGGAATCAGGTGTAGCACGGCCTCCCATATAACCCCCCACCACCGGTAAACTTTTTACCGTGACCGGCAGTGCTGGCGGGACACACCAACCGGTACCACGGGAGCACCAGAGAGTCGAACCCATGGTGGGCACCCTGCTACAGGGAACACCTTAACCAACTGAGCTAGGACCGGCGCCCTAGCTTACATTAACTTTTCATTAGCTCTTATATTAGTTAATTTACATCTAGGGTTTCTAAATATTGCATTAGTGAAAGTGCATATAGGTTGCATTTTTTATCAGGTATCATTGAATTTCATCTAAAATCTACATTTTCACTTAGTGTAGACATCATCCAAAACAAAAAAAAATAAAATTCACATAAAATTTGCTAAAAATGGTGCAAAAACCCTAATGTGGGACTCATACGCCCCTCTAGGTGATTTAGTCCTAGTATAGGTGGTTTTGCTTGATTTCTAGGTATTTTGTGGTGATTGTTATGCACTATTTGAAACCCTAAAAAACCCTGATTAGGACTCATACACACCTTTGCACGATTTAGTCTCATTTCAAATCTAAAACTACATTTTACAACATTAAAAAATGTTTTTTTTGTTTTAGTTTTATGCATTTCATTAGAATTAGATTAATTTAGATTCATTTCAATTGTGGATAAAATTAGGTTATAGTACTTTTCATTTTCAACATTAGTTCATAGTTTGATAAGCTTAGATTACATTTGGAATTCATTAGAAAACAAAACTGAAAACACCTAAAAGATTGATGAACCACTTGGAGAAAGCATAGTTATTTGAATATGTCAAATCTCTTTTCCAAGTTAACCTAACCCTCAATCATTTTAGTAGTGATGACCTTGACATGTTAGATGAAGCCCTTGATGATTTCATCTCACAAGGTGCACCCACTAAGGCTTGTTATGACAAACCAAAAAGAAGAGACGTTAATGTGATTCAACCTCAACTTATCCTTTACTCACCTTTAAAAAAACCTCAAACTCAAAACAAACCTATTTTCACCCTTGAACCACCTAAGAACAATGTTTCATATAAATCAAGTTATAATACCATTTCTCACACATATAATACTCGAAACAATCTACATCTAAGACAAAAAAACTCTAACATCTTTACCTTTTCCTAACTCCATCTTGCCTAGTGCCCCTCATTTTCCCTCAAATAGTGGAAAGGAGTATGATATTTTTGAACAACTTAAAAATAATCCTATGAAGATATCCCTATGGAACCTAATTTAGAACTCACCTAATTATCAAACTATGCTTCAAACTACCTTGCAACAAGTTGTGGTCTCCTCTAATACAAATTCAAATGATGTGGAAGCTCTAATTTAAGGATTGAATGCAATTAACATAGACATTAATTTTCATCAACATGAGTTTCCTCCTTCGGAAGTGAGAAATAAAAATGATGCATTCATGATAATAGCAACCTATGATGGGTGGGGAATAAAGAGAACCCTTGTTGACAATGGCTCCACCTTGAATGTGTGTAGTGTGAACCTTTTGGATAAACTAGGCATGGAGAAATAAATAATTCAACCTAATTCCTTTTCGATTTGAGGATTCAATAATGTATGAAAGTGTAATGGTTTACCCCCAAAAAAAATTATTTTCCCTTGATTCTTCCCAACTGTGTATGAGATTTTCTATGTTTGCTCTCTGAGTTTATTGATTGAAAATTGGTTTGTTTGAAATTTTTTTGCTTGATATTTCAACTTTCCATTCAATGTTTCAGCATAATGAAAATTAGATAGCATAAAGAGCATAAAAAACAAGAATAAACTAGCTTCCAATGCTTACTTTCAAAACGATAACACTCAGAAGCTATAACAATTTTTTTTGAGTTTAACAATTATTTCAAACTTCACATTCAAGCTTAAATAGACTCAATAAAGGTTGTATTAGACTTGGAATTTATGTATAGAACTATAACGTCTAGAAAATGCAAAAAGAAAAGATTAAAAGTAAGAATGCAACACAAATCTAAATGCAATCTAATGCTAAGCAACAAAGAACAAAGGAAAGTAAAAACGTAAAGAAAACTTGAACAATCTCACCAAATTTGTATGTATTTCCATGATTCATCTTGATTGCCCTTCTCCATTTTTCTGTTGTAGTATAATTGCCCTCATATTTTCAAAAGTTTGTGCAAGTATAGCCGATGATAATGATTTAGCAAAACATCTAAGATTCAAGATAGGTGCTCCAAAAATTCATAATATTTCGAGAGAGATTGGAATAATGAATGATAGATCAATTTATAGAAAATTGATTATTCAAATGACAAGCGAGGATTGAAAGATCAATGAACGGTTGAGATTGACTGATTAGTCAAGAATTCTGATAACAGTTAGTAGTGACATGAGTGATATAAATTAGAAATAGAATTAAAGATTAAATAAATGATTTAATCTTCCAATTTGGTATTCAAAAATAGAAGAATTATCTTTGCATGACAAAGATGAAGATGGATTAAAGAAACTCTTGTGTGAATGCAGGCATAAGGTTTAATTAATTAAATAGAAATATTTAATTAATCCACATGTACACGCAAATGAGTTAGAACTAGATGATTGAATGATTTGACGAAGAGATTACTCGAGAAAGCCACTTAGACATTAAATCAAGAGTTAACTGAGTGATTTGAATAGATCTTTGAGTTGAGTAAAAGTGAATACTTAGATAACTCACACAATTATCTAAATATAGAGGAATGCGCTAAAATAGAATTCATGAATTAAATAATTCATTTAATTCACATTTTATATTTGAAGAATAATTAAAATAAATAAATAATTTATTTAATTGTAGTTGGGAAGTATGAGAAAAGACTAAAATTAAATAAGAATTCTATTTAATCTTAGATACAGTCATGCTAATTAAAATTACACCAGCCAAAAAATTTTATTTAGTTAACTGCATATAATAAAGAAAAGTGGTGAATTAACTAAATACCAAGATTACCTTGAATTAATAGAAGAACTAACAAAAGAATAGAGAATAATTCAAATAATTCAAAATTCATTTAACTTTAACTACAAAGAATAACATGTAGAATTATGTGAAGAATATTGAATTGCTACGGGGACCAAATTCTGTCTAAATTCTGTTCTTGGATACAATGCCATTTCGGTGCATTGTTCAAAGAAAATCGATAAGAAATATGCCCCAAAGAATGCCCCAAATAAACAACAACAAGGGCACGGAGGACAAGCAGTGGTTCAAAGAACAATGAGTGTTCTTTGAAACTGATGAAGAGAACTAGAAGACGAAGGACAAAAGGATAGTGGAAAATAGATATAAGGAAAGATGGAAAAGAAGAAATGTTTAAGCAAAGAATGATGAATAATAAAAGACATGGATGTTAATTAGGCAATCTTCGGTTATTGCTCACTAGACACAAAAAAGTACAAAATTTTATCACCATTAAGTGGACTAATACGATAAATGGAGAAAAACACCATGATATGACATCGCATCATGCGTGTGTGTTGTCATCCACTTTGTTAACAATAAGATACCGCTATACAAGATTGCTATTAACTCCACTTCATAAGTAATAATTTTTCCTAGTCTTTGTCAAGGCAAAACTACAAAGTACAAAAACAAAATAAAGATGGCTTCGCTGAGACACTTCATTGTTCCCCGTGAATCCTTTCATGACATCCTTGAGGAAACGGCAATACGACTCAAAAATCAGATTTAAAAAAAGATAGTTGATAGACAACAGTCAAAGAAAGCATAATCCTGATACATCGTTGCTTCTCTAAATCCTTCATGGGACATCCTTGAGAAAGCTAGTAACATAATTCCCATCATAAAGTCAAATGAAAAGATAAGATAAATAAGCTAGAAAGTCAAAAAGCCAGTAAAATATTTGCCAAAACTTGATCTATTTGTTTGATTTGTTTTGATTGATAAAAGGATTGATTAATAAAGCCTAATTTTAGGAGATACACATACCAAATAAGACTTTGAGTCTGGTTTCAATGTTATGACTATCTGTATAAGGTATGACAAAGCCTAGTTTCAAAAGGACATGTATCGTATAAGATGTTGAGTCAGATGTCATTGATGTGATATCCTGTGTAAAGCTATGTTTGATTGTTTGACAATGTCGATTATGCAGGAAGGACTCATCCTGTATAAGACATAGATTGTTTTGTTGATATTAGTATTTAGGAAGGACTCTTCCTGAATAAGACATGGGTTGATTGTTTTGATGATGTCTGTTCCAGGAAGGACACATCCTGTAGCAGACATTAGTTGATATTTTTTTATTGTTTTGTGTGGCAAGATGTTAATTTGACTTAGAGAAATTGCTGACTTGTTCCCCAGATTGATGCATGACTTGATACGATGTGTGGAAAAATTGACCGCAGTGATGAAAACCCCAAAGACCGGACCTAGTGCGGACGGAGCTCATCACCGATGGCCTTCTACACGCTATACACAAAGACCCTTGTAGTCTCACTTGACTTCTAATCGGATAAGACTCCCATCACAACAGAAGACGCAGTGTGACAGTGAAAGTAGGAATGTGACTCAACCCTAATGGACTCACCCTAAAGTGCCCTCGCCGGGATCATCATTGATGGCTCTGCCTGACAAAGTATCCAAGGCAGAGATCTCAGGTTCCGCCACGACCACATCGACCTTGGTTGCAGACATAAGGAATTGAAGCACATGATTTTATATGACAAACTCTGTTCACCCACCTAAAGCCTCAAAGGCCATTTATGTAGATGGTGGTCTGCCTATCTCCACCATAGGAGGTAAAAATATAGTTCAAAAATGATAAAGATTGACAAGCAACTGACTCTAACCCTATTTTTGATTTTTGAAATGTTTTGATTTTTGTCTTCTTTTGAAGTTTTTGATGTTTTCTATATTTTCTGTGTCATTTTGTGATGTTTCAGTGATTTTCTATGGTTTTACATCTCTTTCAACACAAACTTTCAATGGAAGAACTCAATGACATACGTCAAGCGTTTCTGAATGGTATAGCACCAATTGACGCGAATAGGTAAAATGGGCTTATATGAAATGCACCGGCTGTCAATCATTCTAGGTTATGGGAAAGACTACCACTTATTATGAATGGGATATACAAGCGATGGATACGAAAGATAAGGGATATGTACAGAGATAGGTAGTATGTACAGGGATAAGGATTATGTACAGGGTAGTGGACTATGTATAGGGATAGGTAGTATGTACAAGGTAGTGGACTGTGTATAGGGATGTGCTAGATCAGAATATTAGTAGACAAAGGAGTAGAGTCAAGTACACATGGCGCTTGTTTGCCAAGTTTTCACCATGGTACCTATCAAAAGCACCAATGAAGTGGTTTTCACTATTGGACAAATTATTTGTCTTTACTATTTTCTTGATTATCTAAATTTTTATTTTTTTTGGTGTTACCGAGACGCCTATTTGCCAGGTTTTCACCTTGGTAATGATTTTTTTTTAATTATTTTTATTTTTTTATATTTTTGCTAATTAAGACAAGGCTCTCAGAAGTTATGCATAGAACTTCCTCAGATGTAGACTATTGATTGGCAAGGACAATGGTTCCCCTTCAGCAGTAGAGATTTGGTACACTCCTGATCCAAAAGCTTCTATAACAATATAAGGTCCTAACCAGTTTGGTTCAAAATTTCCTAGTTTGTCTCTTTCTGGTTGATTCTTTAGGTTCTCCATTAAAACTAGGTCACCAATATCAAAGTTTTTGTTCAAGACCTTCCTATTATAGCTATGACGAAGGTGATTTTGATATGCTTGGAGATGGTCTAGTGCCTTCTGTCTTCACTCATCCGTAGAATTCTAGCTCATGAGTCTTGATACTTGTACTCTTCATCATCAATGTGTGGCCTTCAAGGATACCCTTAGGGAAGGAATTCCTGACCCCCAATACCTAAGAATAGCTCTTAACCAAATACCATGAATAGGAGGGCACTGGGAGGCACGAATACTTGTGTGATAAGCCCATAAGTGATTGCTTCAAAATGCCACCATGGGCCATCACGCAAGAAGCCCTCTCTGAGGATTCTAAATTTCCATGGTTTCATAGATGCCTCCCCACAATACCTTGTGGGTAGCATGGAGTGGAAAAGGATGTTGTAACATGAAATCACCACACATACATAGACTTATTGATTCTTAAAGGGTACAATACCCAGAATTATGGGACTGAGGGACACCATACCTGCATGATATAACTGTGATAAATTTAGAAATCTGTGTCAATAGTGTATGTCATAGGAATGGCTTCAATCCACTTCATAAAATACTTAGTGGCAGTGATAATGAATTTATGTCCATTAGATGAGGTGGGGTGGATCTTACCTATGAGGTCGAGTCCCCATTGGGGAAAGGGCCATGGTAATGTTATAGGATGGAGCTCCTATGTAGGCGCATGTATCAAGTCTCCATGAACTTGGCATTGACGAAATTTTGTTACAAAGACATATGAGTCTTTTTCCATAGTAGGCTAGTAATAACCCAGTCTCATAATCTTTTTGGCTAAGGTAGGACCGCTAGAATGGGAACCACATATATCCTCATGCACCCCACACAAGGTTGCTTGTGCTTCAGTAGAATCAAGACATCTCAATAGGGTATTATCTAAGGTGCATCTATATAGGGTATCTCCGACGATGGTGTATTTGGATGACTTGCGGAGGAATTTCCTACGTTGGTTGTTTGATAGGCCAGTGGGTATGACTTCGGCATGAAGGTAGTCATAGATTTCTTTGTACCATGGGGAATCGGGACCAACAATGTCACACACCATTTCAGAATCTGGGATATCGAAGGCTGGGACCAAGAACTCAAACTTAGGCACGTTGTTAGGAATGTCGAGAAGTGATGCAATTGTAGCCATAGTGTCTACTGCCTTGTTTAACACATGAGGTATCTGATGAAATTCAAAATTTTCAAAGTACTCTTTAAAGCTATCAATCATGCATTTGTAGGGAGCAAGCTTCTCATCCTTAGTCTCATAATTATCATTTACTTGTCTGATTACTAGTTGAGAATCGCCATATACCTATAGATTTTTAATTTTCCACTTGACTGCCATGCGTAACCCTGTCACTAGAGCTTCATACTCTGCTATGTTGTTAGTACATGGAAATTCAATCCTGAATGACTTAGGTATGGAATCACCCTGTGGTGTGATAAACAGTATACTAGCCCCTGAGCCATGATTTGTGTGTGAGCCATCAAAGTATAGTTTCCATGTTATGTTTGTATCAATTGTAAATGTAAAATCATCAGGAAAGTCTGCAACTAATGGGTGATCTTCCTGTATGGGTGCATTGGCTAACTGATCAGCAATGACTTGTCCTTTAATAGCCTTTCTTTCTACATACTGGATATCATACTCACTAAGTATCATAACCCATTTGGCCAGTCACCCTATTATTGTTGCCTTGTTGAGAAGATATTTCAGAGGATCTATTTTAGCAATCAACATTGTTTGGTGGTTTAGCATATAATGCCTTATTTTTTGGGTAGCAAATACTACTACAAGACAGGAATGTTCAATGGTACTATAGTTGAGCTCATAACCTACCAAAGTCTGACTGATATAATAGATTACCCTTTCATGACCTTCATCATCATTTTGTGCAAGCAATGCTCCGAGTGATGAATGGGTTGCTATAAAATAAAGAATGAATGGTCTTCCTTCAACAGGTGGCATTAAGACTGGTGGTGTGAGTAAATATTCCTTAATCAGTTGAAAAGCCTCTCCACACCTAGCTGTCCATGCAAACGGTACACCTTTCTTAAGTAGATGTTGAAAAGGATGTATCTTATCTGCTAGCTGCACTATAAATCTTCTGATGGATTGTAACCTTCCTTGTAGCATCCTTAGTTGACTGAGATTAGTGAGTGAAGGCATGTCGATGATTTCTTTTACCTTAGTTGAATCTACTTCAATGCCTCATCTGGAAATGATATAGCCTAATAACTTTCCTGGCTTGACTCCAAACACACATTTCTTGGGATTGAGTCTCACTTTGTACTTCTCTAGCCTTTGAAATATCTTGTTTAAAAACTATAAATGTTTTTCCCTTGTCTTGGATTTAACAATAAGGTCATCGACATAATCCTCCATAAGAGTGTGTACTAGATCATGAAAGATAGTGGTCATGGCACGTTGATAGGTTGCTCCAGCATTCTTGAATCCAAAGGGCATAACATTCCAGTAATACGTTCCCCAAGGAAAAGTGAAAGCCATCTTAGGTTGGTCTTCAGTTGTAATTTTGATCTGGTTATATCCTGAAAATCCATCCATAAGGGACAACATCTCATATCCTGTTGTCATGTCAACTATCATGTTTATGTTAGGCAAAGGGAAGTCATCCTTAGGAAAATCCTTGTTGATATCTCTAAAATCGGTGCAGCTACGGATGCCCCCTATTGGTTTAGTGACTAGTACAAGATTGGAAATCAAATCTGCATAGTCGATTGATCTAATGAAACCAACGTCTAATAGTTTCTTGAGTTCTGCCTTGACTAGTAAAGCAATTTGTGGATGCATTTTCCTCAATTTTTGTTTCACTAGTTTGACAAATGGTTGTAAGGGTAAGTGATGTAGAACAAGTTCAGGATCCAACCCAGGCATGTCTACATAGGACAAGGCAAAATTTAGTTGTCTCTGTGCAAAGAAGTTACAGAAATCTGGCTGCTCTTTTGTTGTCAATGATGCAGCAAAATAAACTAGTCGGGGATTCTCTTTTGTACCTATGTTGACTTCTACTGATTCTTCAACAAGCATGGGTGAATTTTCCTATGCAACGAGGAGAATGTTCAAACCTCCATCCTTAGGTGCCTCAGAGATGTTTTCACCTTCAGATGTGTCCTTTCTTTTTACTTTTTCATTGTCTAAAGGTGCCTTCTGAATTCCCTACCTAGAGACTCATCCTTTTTATCTTGTTTATTCTTGTTCTCATTTTTGTGATTGGAGGGTAGAATAGATTCTCCAAAATATGCTCTATTGTCCAAGTCAATGGTAAAACTAGCCTTGTGATCACTGTTAGGTATGCCTTCTCATAATCCCAGGAACTCAGCAATTGCCTCGTCATTCTCAAAAATGTCTAAGACGGGTGTGTCTTGTTGGTCCCAATCAATGAGTTGGGGATAAACTAAGGGCATGTCATCGTCAGAGTTATCAAAGTTTAATGGAGTCAAGGTAAGGATTGAGTTATTCATATGGTCACAAAAGTATTGTACTAAGTCATGTTTTGTCTTAGTTTTGGATTGAGGTGGATTGATAGGTGGGACTAATGCCAAGGTTTGATTATCCAAAACAAATGGCTCAGGTTGCCAAGAGGTAGGATCAAGTGATTCCCAATAGTAGTGTTTAAACCATTCCTCTTTTGTCATGTTCTTTGGTGGATAGGAATTCAATGGATTTGGTGAGGATCTTAACATTGAGTCAAATTCTCCAAATAGCTTGTCAAGGTCCATGGAAGAGGTAGAGGATAGGGAATCCCACTCATAATCATTAGAGTCAGGGGAGTCATAGTGATATTGGTCCAATGGTTCATGAGATGTCTTAATATCTTCTGAAGCACTTACTTCACAAGTAAGGGTGATGTGGTACTAGGAACGCTAATCTAAATCGATTGAAACCCTAGCCCCATGCCTTTTGGCCACTAAGAAACAAATATTGGTTCAATCCTCCCATCTTGGTGTAAGCCTAAACCACTTTGTCCATCATATCCCTTGCTCTACATGATTGTGAAACCCTTTCCATATATATCTGTAGTAATGTGAGCAAGTGAGAGAGGTTCTTCATCATCTTCCCTATATAGCCAGTAAGTGACATCTTCTATATTTACGGCCTCTTTGCTTAATTCTCCCCATTTAATGAAAGTTGTTGTAGGAGGAACATGTATAGTGACCTTAGACTGTCCTCTATCTGATGTAGGTAAACCATATGACTTAAGAGGAATCAAATGGCTAACACAATAAGATGTTTTCGTATAATGTCTCTCAAAACCCACCTATGCTTTGGATCCACCAGCCCCTATAGGTGGTAGGGTTAGGGGTGAGTAGATATTGGTGAATTTGGATGGATGACATGGGATGGATTGGATGATGAAGCCTCACTTACGGTTTTCTGCGGCATGGTGTTAGGGGATCCTCACTAGATTGAACGTATTACAGGAATGGATGGAGTCACCATCTATAGTTATTTCGGTGCCATTGTAAGGGAATTTAAGACACTGATGATACATGGAAGGGACCACCTTCATGGCATGAATCCATGGTCTACCTAGTAGAAGGTTATAAGGAAGGGTGAGATCCAAGACCTGGAACTTTGTCTCCATTACTGTAGGACCAATTCTGATAGGAAGTCTTATCACCCCCCTTGTTTTTCACTCCTCATCATCATAATCTTTAATGACAATACTTTTGGTTGTGTCTACACATGCTTCTGAGAAACCTAATTCCTTAATTAGTTTTAAAGTGCACAGATTTAACCTTGCTCCTTCATCTACCAAAACTCGTCTAACTTTGGTGTCATCAACAAGGACTTCTAGATGTAAAGGGTCATTATGGTTTGTCTTTTCAGTCACATAGTCTTGTTGAGAAAATGTGGCATGATGATTATTGGTCAAATAGCTGACCTTTTCCTTGAAATGATTGACATCAAGAGCACTGGGGACCGTGGTGTTTTGTAAAGCTTTATCTAAGATAGATTGATGCTCACGAGAGATATGTAATAGTTCCAAGATTGAAATTTGGGCTGGGATCTTCCCCAACTGGTCAAGTAGGTTATATTGCTACTTGGAAGGTTGTGGTGTTTGCTATGATGGAGGTCCTTGGATAGTGATCTTAGTACGATGAGTATTGACTGCGCACTCAGGATT
>VDFB02281492.1:505312444-505376805 GCA_007258455.2 Sequoia sempervirens
TTGTTCTTGAATGAGAGGTTTTGAGTTGTGCTATCCTATCTCCCAAGCATAGAAACCCAAAAAAAAATCTACCTTTCATTTTGGTGAACCTACATTTAGAACATCATAATTCTAATTTCGAGTGCATCATCATCCTAGATCTTTCTTGCATTAACATTGCATTAGGATTTTCATTAGTTAACTGGAATTCTAGGGTTTCTAATTTTGCATTAGTGAAAGTGAATATACATTGCATTTTTGCATCTCAAATCATTGAAAAATCATATAAAATCTGCATTTGTACATAGGTTACAGATCACACAACATAAACAACATAAAAACCACTTAATTTTTTTTTAAAATTGTGGAAAAAACCCTAACTGGGACTCATATGCCCCTCTGGGAGATTTAGTCCTATTCCATATTTTAAATTTCCTTTTACAACATTAAAAACCTCATTTATGTGCTTCCTAAGCTTGTTGGTAGCATATAGTATCAACCTAGAAAGTTTCAGTAACTTCTATTTTATGTATCTAGGTCAAATCATCCATGTAGTGTTGTCTTCTTTTAAAATAAAATAAAATCAAAAATTCATTATAGAAGTAAAAATATTTAGATATGTGGGACATTTCTTTACATTTTTGAAGAATTGCATAAATTATATAGTTTACTTTTGCATTTTAGCATGCTTCCTTTCAAGAGATGTGGTTTTGATATGGTGAAGAATTGATGGCATAAGAATTGATAGGGAAGCTATCATGGTGCAAAAAAAGGATAACATTGACAATAATGATATAGTGCCCTTAGATGAAGATGATTAAGTAGAATTAGACTCTCCTTCACTAAGGGAAGTTAATATTATTCAACCTCAACTCATCCTTTACCCACCTTCACACAAACCTCATACTCAAAACAAACCTGAACTTATCCTTTACCCACCTAAGAATAATGTTTTGTAGTAGTCAAGTCATAATACATTTCTCTTACATATAACACCAAAATTAATTTGCAACCAAGAAAAACAACTTCAACATCCCTCCCATTTCCTAACCCTATCTTACCAGGTCCTCATTTTCCTCCATAAAATGGAAAGGAGTATGATCTTGTTGAACAAATAAAGAATACTCCTGCTAAGATATCCTTATGGGACCTTATTTAAGCCTCCCTTGATTATCAGAACATGATTAAAAGTTCTTTACAACAAGTTCTTAACATGAAATCAAATGAAGTAGCAAAAAAAATTCAAGCTATAACTTCAAACAATGTAGACATTACTTTTCATCACCGTGAGTGCCTCCTTCGAAAGTGAAAGAAAAATGATTCATTCATGATAATAGCTATGCATAATAGGTTGGGAATAAAAGGAGACCTCATTGAAAATGGACCCACCCTTAATGTGTGTAATGTATCCCTTCTAGATAAGCTTAGTGTGGATAAATAAAAAACTTAGCCAAAATCTTTATCTATTAAGGGATTTGACAATGTAGGAAAACAACCACTTGGTGTGATCACTTTTCCTATTACAACTAGAAAGGACACATTAGAAACATCGATCCATGTTATGCCTCATGATATTTCATATAACATTATTTTAGGAAGAACATGGATCCATGTAATGAATGGGGTGCTTTCCTACTCTTCATCATAAAATGAAGTATATTTACAACAACAAAGTGTAGACACTTGAAGCTGACCCTGACCCAAACTATTGTTTGAGTATTGAGAAAGACAAGGAAAATACTTTGAAAAAATTTATACCAGCTACACAAGTAGATCCCATGCAATATAAAGACAAAGATAAACATTTTGAGGAAGTCACAAATATATTAGAGGATGATTGGTGTTCCTTACATTTCGAACAAACATTCATGGGAGAATACAAGATCATAAACAAATATTTAGACAAGGGAAAAGAAAAAGTGGTAATGTCAACATGAAATTCAAAAGACTCTTCAAAATTGATCCACCTCAACCACTTTAGAATTAAAGACAACAAGTTATACAACAAACTTTGATGAACTTTACTATGAACAACCACCGAATCCAAAAGAAATTAAAAAGCTATATGGAAGAGATTATGAAATTATGAAACAACTTGGTTATAATGGAAAAGGATGTGGTGTTGATGAACAAGGTATCTATTTCCCTATAGAGCCTCACATGCAAGAAAATAATAGTGGTTTGGTTATTTTCATTTGAAAGAAACAAACAATCCTTCACCTAATATCAACACTCTTACAAAAGATTCTTCTAAGTTGACTTTAATAGTAGTGCACCCTAAATTGATAGAAATTAGTGGTCTTGATTGTTATCGTCTGAAAGAAACAATGAAATCCTCACTTAACATTAATGTCATCACACAAAACACTAATTATTTGAATTCATTAGATTTCACACCCTTCTGTAAAGGAGAGAACAAAATATCACAATCTAAAGAGTCTTGTTTAAGTATGACATCTTGTGCTAAGAAAGAGATATCTTTGTCGCAAAATAATGAAACATTCTCTACTTTTGATCAAGAGAGTATATTGATGAGACTCCTCCAAGATTTTCAAATATCTCTCGCTCTAAGAACATGAATTTTTTTTTACTACGACAGTTCATTTTGCACATATCATAGAGTTCATGGTCATTCTACTAATGAATGTAAGGCTTTGAGTAACAAAATTCAATATCTTAAGGACTATGGTGCCCTTCCTTGGGTTGAGGCACCTAGTTTCTCTTTTCATTTTGGCTCATTCTTGTCCTACACTAATTGGGGGCAAGGGGTTAGGTATCTTTTCCCTTGTATTTCACTTTTCATTGTCACTTTTGGCTAGTTGACCACCTTCCATCTATATATATAAGAGCAAGCTTGGGATGTTGATGATGTGCCTTAAGTTGGTTCGCATGTGACATACTCATCCATAATGTAGCTTATTGGAAACATATGGCTTGGAATAGGGTTTTTTGAGTAAGCTCTCATGTATTCTTCTACTTTAAAGCAATTTCTCACAACAATGATGTTAGAAACAACTTTAAAGTGGGGGCATACATTGACACTCATGTTTCACTATGTGATTTTATTTGTTCTTGTGATGCATCCTTTCTTGGTAGTATCATTAGGTTTGATTTCCTATGAGAGCATGATAATTATGTAACTTGTCCTCTCTTTTAGACATTAGGAAAAATGTTCCCTAAGAAGATACCTTACATGAACTAAGAAAAATACCTTTGAACATACCTTACACTTTTTCACATTCACAACAATCCTTATATTCCCACCTTGCATAACACACTTTGCATGCTTGAGGAGCCATTTTCTTTGTTCATGAGTTCCAAGCATACAAATATTTGCTTGCCTCATAAAGCTTGAAGTTGAATATTGTGTGGTTACTTATCAAATTTATCAGGAGGTATAGCTTTGGTATGGTTAGATGGTAAGCCAATCTAAGGCATGACTTTCCATTAGCCACTCACGTGCATGTTTCAGTGCATACCAACCATGTGTATGCATCTCATCTTCTTGGATTAATCGCCCATGGAAAACTTAAAGTTTTGTTTCCTTAGAGTGAGCGTGCAATTTTAGACAAACAACTTAGATATGATCCACATTGTGTTGGAAAAATGGTCGAGGCTTGATCCACCTCTTTTTGTTTTTTCTTTTCTTTCTTTTAGTTATTATCTCTCTCAGGTTCAGAATCCTGCATGTCTGACCTAGCTGGGCAGGCCTGTCAATGTGTAATCCCTCCTGTGGTGTTGTAAAGTGTATCCATTCACACCTTCAAATTAAATTTAGGAGTCTTGTAAGTTAAATGGACCTAATCTAGTGTTGTAATGTGTTGAACACTTTCACATTAGATTTGAGGCCCTTTTTAGCTGAATAGACCCAATTTTTCCTTAATTTAGTGTTGTAAAGTGTATTTATTTACACTTTCACATTGGATTTTGGGCCCTCTTGAATTTATGACCTTAATATCATCATTAATATTCCCCTAATACCCTATATTTTGCATGCCAAGAAATATTTCAATCAAAATCTTGACAATATCAATACATAAGCTTAATTTCTTAACATCCCAACACTTTTTCCACCTAAAAAGGCTCGATGGGACCTATGTGCCACCTTGGGCATATGATTCGCACCTAGGTGGAACCCATACAATAGGTGTGGTGTATGTGTCCCATTTGGCCCTTTTTTAGGGTTTTGAGTAAGAAAATATGGGTTTCAAGTTCAAATTTCATAGATGTCGGCATATGGGATCTAATTAATAGGATATTAGATGGATTACCTATATAAATCAGGTGTCAAATCATTATTTCACCTAAGCAAGAACAAGCCTTCATGATATCAACTTAAGCACTCGAGAGTTAAGCATTCCAATACTTTACAATATCATCAAGAGTGCATTCAAGATCATTTCTAAGGCATTCAAGGGAAGATTCTTCATCATTTATTGTAGAAATTCAAGATCCATCATCATTTCAAGGATATCAAGCATCAAGCATGTTATTGAGCTAGTGTTGTGATGTTCCATTCAATATCCAAGTTCAAGCATTGTTCTATACTTATCCCAAGATCTAAATCTACATCCTTCATGGCTATTTCATATTACATTGTAGATTTACAAGACATCATTCAAGGTATCATTGTCCATGTATCATGTGTTATTTTTCATGTTTCATGTCCTTATTTCATTATCTCACCATTTCATTTAATTACCTTAAAAGGGGTTTGATGAAGGAAAACACCCATTTACTAAGAAATCAACAAGTTTTTCTCTCTCTACATGTGTGATTACAGATTTAGGTTCCTTGGAGCTTGCAGATCCCTTGAAGATTAGGTTAGAAGAATGGAGAATTTTTTTGGAGTTGTCCCCTTATTTGCAAGGTTGATATCTTCACAAAAATTCATCTACAAGTCTAAAATCAAGGTTTCAAATCTAGAAATTAGTTTGGAAGGAAAGAGTAGAGATTGAAGTATAGATTTGAACTTTGAATTCCCAAAAAATCAAAAGGAGATTGATACACTTGAACTGGCTTGTGATTCCCACTATAGGAATTTTTCTATATTTTTGCATTTTTAGATACCCCTTTTCCAGAAACATGTTCTTACATAGAAACCCAAATCTAGGACTGATATGCCTACACTGGTGTATGAGTCCTAATAGGCCAAAATATAGGTTTTTTAGTGTTTTAGAGCTCATTCCAATCTATTTGGGGCTTTAGGTGCACACATTTCATCTCTCGGTATGTGTAGGATCATGCTGGGTCAAAAAGTGGCAATATGATGAGTTTGTGGCTGACGACTACTTTTTTACCAAAAATTGATGAAACGAAAAGGGTTTTTAAAGGAGATTCTCAGCTTTCCACTGATATAAATTATCCTTTACTTTGAATTTAATAAGTAATTATTATTCATTTTCTATTTAAATTATGACTAAAGTCCTGATTGACAGGTTGATTGAAAAATATCTATAGCTTTCAAACGATATTACATTTTTTGAATCCAAAACATGTGTCACATTCTATGCTTCACATACTATAGGATTAAAAAAATAAAAATTGAATTTCATGAAGTTTTGACCAAGTTAAGGTGGTCAGACATACTAGTTTTTTTTTACTTTTAAAAATTTGTAATAAAAAATTCATAATTAATTATTTACTTGAAAAAAAATTACAAAAAATATGCATCACATCAGGGCATGAGTCCTCTACTTATATATAAAATATTATAAAAAAATAATATCATTTTATTGTGGTTAGGGTGGTCAAACAGACACCTACTTCTTATTTTTTCCCTAAAATTTAAGTACCACTGCATTGAAATTTCAAATTTTCACCAAATAGCTTTAAAAAAAAAAAAAGCTAGTAGTTTAAAGAAACTACATTCAATTTTCTATAGATTCTATTCTTACATATTTTTGAAATAATATAGATAACTTATTCAAATTTTTACGTCAAGTTGCCTAACTCTTATTTTTTTGAATTTTTTGTCACTTAAGGGCCTGTTTTTTCCATGATGATCCTACACATACCCCTCTTAGCTTGTTATTCTATTTTACATGCATTTTTAGGTCATCTAGTTAAATATTTCATCATATTAGGGTTAACCATTACATCTTGCATTACATTTGTCTTTCGAAGCCCTAGCTTGGTGGTGAACCCCTCATAATTTTACAATTAGACCCTAGGACAACCCTATTCCAAGATCTCTTTCTCCTTTACACACTTGAGGTTGAGATCTCTAGGGATTGTTCTTGAATGAGAGTGTTTTTTTTTGTTGTTCTATCTCCCAAGCATTGAAGAGCATACAAAATTCTACCTTTCACCCTTAATCCCTCAGCCCTCAACCCTTAAACCTTCAAACCTCTACCTTATACATTAAACCCTCAATACTCAATTCTCAAACCTCTACCATATACATTTGATCATCAACCCTATACCCTCAACCCTTAAATCCTTAACCCCTTAATCCCTCAACCCTGTACCCTATACATTAAACTATCTAGTGCAACCATGGTAGGAGGGTCCTCAAAGAGAACAATCTGGACCATGTAGCAAGAGTCACATAATGGAAGCAACACAAAATATGGAGGAAAATGTAGATTCAAACATTCTTATTATCAAAAAATTCAATTACATATAGTCGGCAACATCCAGGCTTATAGATTTGGCTCATAGGCTCGTTACAACATTTTCAAAGTATCATCTTCCAATGTGCTCATATATACTAGCAAAAATATTACATATGAAATCTTATCTTCTGAATCAAATACTTTCTAATGATTTCTTGCAATTTTTAATGTCATGTCTCAAGATCTAGAATCATTTGCATCGGCCAATAGATTATTACAATCTCTGATTAAAGAAATTGTAGTGTGTACATGAATAGGTCAGCCTCAAATTTGAATTACTCATTGATGAATGCATAAGATGAAGTGTGGACCCAAGTTAAGGTCGGGGACACTCCATAAAACAATTTGAATCACACCATCAAGATCCACAAGATATGGGAAAGATCCACAGATGATTGAACTAACTGTTAGGTTTGAGATTATTCTGGTCTTAGTTCAAGAAACTACCACATAATCCCAAAGTGATAACGTTTTGGCAAATGATCCATTGGCACTCAAATCTTGGAATAAGGAAAATTAACAT
Organism: Sequoia sempervirens; assembly: GCA_007258455.2. Taxonomy (NCBI): domain Eukaryota; kingdom Viridiplantae; phylum Streptophyta; class Pinopsida; order Cupressales; family Cupressaceae; genus Sequoia; species Sequoia sempervirens. The sequence continues at coordinate 505,319,564 of VDFB02281492.1, forward strand.
GTCCACGATGCAAATATGATTAAACACTTAATTTTCCACTTGGACTAAACAAGAACTGAACAAGAATTGGAAGAAAATATATTTTTTTGGTTGATGCAAGATTGCCAAGTACCAGGGATGCTCCTACATCAGACATCTGGGTTTGATTGAAAAGTGAGTCCCTCACTTTGTTGGGGCTAAAGGAAAACCAATATGGTCTATGTCAGCCTAAGAAATCCAAGAATAATCCTCCACTAATCTGCCTTTCCAATTCACAACATATTTCTTGTACTATCTTTCACACGTTTTCCTCGCATCTCTAGTATCCAAAATCTCTTCAATCTCATCTGATCGTTGTTTAGGAAACTGACTCTCCAATTTTTCCTTACTGTCTTCACTAAAATTTACTTCATGATAATGATGTAAATATACAATGTTGAATATAAGTGATATACCCACTTCATATGCATTTCCTGAATCAAACTTCTTTAGAACCTTATAGGGTCCAAACTTCCTCATCTTTAGCTTATTCTATGTTCCAACTAGAAATATCTCCTTTCTCAAATATACCATCACTTCATCTCCAACTTCAAACTCCTTATGTCTCCTCTTTTCATCTACTCGCTCCTTATACTTCTGATTCATATATTCCAATTTTTGTTTCACCTGAGTATGCACTTTCTTCATATGTTCTACAAATTCCTTTGCTTTTGCACTCCTTTTATCTTCTTTATTGATATCTCACATTTATGATATACCTTTAGGATGAATTCTGATAACAATCTCAAAAGGTGTCTTTTCGGTACTCATGTTCACTAAATTATTATATGCAAACTTTGCTTGTGCAAGGACTAAATCCCATCTTCTAGTATTCTCTCCAACCAAACATCTTAGCTAGTTACTCAAACTCTTGTTTACTACCTCTGTATGTCCATCAATCTATGGGTGGAAAGTAGAACTGAACTTCATATCTATCTTTAACTTCTTTCAAAGTGTCTTCCAAAAGTAACCAACAAACTTTGTATCTCTGTCTAAAACAATACTCCTAGGTAGCCCATGCAATCTAACCACCTCCCTAAAAAACAAGTCTACTACATGTACTACATCTTTTGTCTTCTTACAAGGTATGAAATGTGCCATTTTTAAAAATCTATCCAATACCACAAATATAGAATCATTACTTCTTTGTGTCTTTGGCAATCCAAGCATGAAATCCATGTTGATATCCTCCCAAGGCCTCTCCAAAATTGTCAAAGGATTGTACAATTCAACATTCTAACTACTCTCTTTTGCAACTTGACAAATTCTACAATTCTACACAAATTTCCTAACATCCTTATGAATCTGTGGCCAAAAGTAGTTCTCACTTACCAATGCTACAGTTTTATCAATTCAAAAGTGTCCCAACAATCCTCCACTATTTTTTTCTTTCACCATGGTATCCCTCATCGAAATCTGGGGTATACACAACTAATTTCCTCTGAACAACATATCCTCCTAAATGAAATAATCCAACCACTGAATCCTATCCTCCAAGATGGGTTCTTTACAAGCTCTCCAAGGTTCTACAAAATATGGGTCTTCCTCATACAAGTCCTTCAATTCATCAAAGCCTAATACTTACACTCTCATCTCTGTTAGAAAACTCCTCCTACTCAAAGCATCAACAACTCTATTTGATTTTCCACTCTGATGTTTCAAAACAAAAGTATAACTCTACAAGAGTTCTACCCATCTCATGTGTCTCTGGTTGAATTATCTTGACTATTCAAGTATTGCAAAGCCTGATGATCTGTATACAACACAAACTCCTTAGGTAATTACTAATGTATCCACTTCTTCAAGGCTTGAACTATGGTATAAAAATCCTAATCATACACTAAATATCTTCTCCTAGCATCATTCAATTTTTCATTGAAATAAGCTACAAGTCTTCCCTCTTGACTTAATACTACTCCAATTGCATTTCCACTTGCATCATAGTTTGCTTGAAATACCTTACTAAAGTTTGGTAAAGCAAACAAAGGCTACTCAGTCACCTTCTATTTCAACAATTCAAAACTCTGATTTTCTTTAGATGTCCACCTAAAATCTTTCTTATCTCCTCTCATTTTTTTTCATAGAACTACAAATAGAATTGAAATTCCTAATAAACTTGCGAGAGAAACTAGCCAATCCATGAAATGATCTTACCTCTCCAATACTTTCCAATGTAGGCCAGTCAACAATTACTCTTACCTTCTCAGGATCAATCTTCAATCCATTCATAGATATCACAAATCCCAAATATACCAATTCTTCCTTCATGAAACTACACTTCTTTATGTTTATCAGCAACTGCTCTTCTCTCAACGTCTACAAAACTTGTCTTATATGCAACAAATGTTCTTATCTAGTTTTACTAAAAATCAAGATGCCATCCAAATAAAAAATCACAAACTTACCCAATAATTTCTTCAATACCTCATTCATTAACCTCATGAAAGTACTTGGTGCATTTGTCAATCCAAAAGACATCACTAAGCACTCATACAACCCTTCATTTGTCCTGAATGTTGTCTTCCACTCATCCCCTTCTATAATTCTAATATGATGATATCCACTCTTCAAATCTATCTTTGTAAAGTACCTATCTCCACTCAAACAATTCATAATGTCATCCATCCCAAGAAAAGGAAAGCTATACTTCACTATGATTTTGTTTATGGCTCTAGAGTCTATACACATCCTCCATTCTCCATCCTTCTTAGGTGCTAACACAATAGGTACTGCATAAGGACTTAAACTTTCTCTGATGAAACCCTTCCTCAGTAATTCTTGCACTTTTCTATTGAATTCTTCATTCTCTATAGGTGTCATCTGTTGTGTTTCTTTATTAGGAAAACTAGTTCCAAGAATCAGATCCATGCAATGACTAATGCTCCTCAGAGGTGGTAATCCATCAGGTACATTATCTGAAGTGATCTCATATTTTGTCAACAATTCCCTTATCTCTTCTAGTTGTTCTTCTACATGCTTCAAGTCTTCAGTCTTCTTAGGAACCAAGGCATAGCACATATTTTCATGTCTCAATCCATCCAAAAATCTCCTTCCATTGACCAAACAAATTCTAGCATTCATACAAACCTCAACCTTAGCAACATCCTCCAATGGCAACAAAGTTTTCTTCATACCATTAGCAACAATAGTATATGTGTTCTTCTTTCCATAATGAATATCCTATATATCATACTACCAAGGTCTTCCCAACAAAATATGGCATACATCCATAGGCATTATATCACACAAAACTTCATCATGATAATTTCCTATCTTCAATTTCACCAAACATTATTCACTTACCAGTACCTTATACTCATCTTGAATCCATGCTATTTGATAGGTTTTCGGGTGTTTCAATATTTCAAACTTTAGTTTAGTCACCATCTCTTCAGAAACTAGGCTCTAAGAGCTTCCACTTTCAACAATCACTTTGCAACATTTACCAACTACCTTGCATCTAGTTTGAAATAAATTCTTTCTCTGCAATGGTTCTTGCTCCATCTCACTTTGACATAATACTCTTTTATTCACCAACACTTTTCCTTCTTCTGGTTTATTAGATGATCTGACATGATCTTCCTCAACAAAGGCTATTATTCTATTGTTCTCTATCTTTTTGCTTGTCTCTCCTTGATTACATTCAAATTCTCTATGTCCTTCTCCACCACATTTAAAACAAGTTTCCCTAAACACTCTTTTCTCCTATCCTCTATCATCTTTTCTATAACCTTCATTCCGGTAACCACCATATCCTCCTCTTTGGTAAGAGTTTCCATCACCTCTACGGTATTGATGCAGAGGTGGCAGCAAATTAAAATGTATTCAAACTCCCAAAAACATAGTTTTCCTCGAGAGAAACTTACTCCAACTAGCCAAACCACAAAATCTCATTTCAAGCCAATTTGAGGAGGGTTTAATGAAAATATGGGTTCCAAGACAAATCACAACATTCCAGTGCCTCACACCTTCATAAAATGACCTTAGAAAACTCAAAACACTATCACATATATAGTTCCAATCACATTTTTCCAAAACCTTACTTTAGTTCCTCAATTTCTCATGGAAACTCATGAAAACACCCTAGGGCATCACCCTAAAACCATAAAAGTTGCATTTCCTGTCTCCCAAACCATTGGTACATGTAAAATACCATGAAACAAGTCATTCCACCGAGTTACAGGGCTGGACAGTAGGTGGAATGGCTATAACATCACTTTTACACCAATCAAACCCTCAAATTAGTTAGAAACAGGCAGTCCCAGAAAAATGAAGAGATCTCCCTCAAAACTCAATATTAGAACCTCTAACTGGATTTAAATGAAATCTATTTCATTCCCCTACAATATTATATAAGTATCAGAGCATATGGTGGTGGTACAGATCCGTACAATGCTTGCAAAGTTCAGGAAAATAGAAAAAACATGGGGTTTCAGACCACCCGGCAGTAAAATGAGGATATCTCACTCGATTCTCAATTAAATAACACCATTCAAATGCCAAAAGAAATATTATTCAATTATCTATCCATCCGTTATATGCTTGGAGTGTGGACAAATACGTATAGGTCGTACAATGCTCGTGATCAGAAATTTCTTAATGGAAAACACAAAAAACAGCAAATTTCTTATTAGAAACTCATTCCAAACTTCTTCAACAGCCTCCCCTTCGAGATATTACAACAATTTATCATGCTACCACCTGAAAACTACCTCTTGGGGCGTTCAACTTCCATAACCACCCTTTAATTAGATTCTAAAATGACAATTTTGCCAATTTTTTCCCTTAATCACTATCCCATTACAACTTGATCAACTTGATTTTTGCAAATACCACCTAACTGACCTATTAAGCCCTCCAATACATTGAAAATGGTCATTGAGACCTTATTTAACATGGACTAAGACCCTACTCCCCATGTCCCTTAAAACTCATGATTTCACATGGCTTTTGCATTATGAACCAAACTGACAAATTCAACTAAATGACTCAAAATCCTTTCAAATTACATTATGACTAGTCCTTTAGACCTTATTAAGCATAAAATAACAAAAGACACACCTAGGTATCAACTTAGACTTCACAAGGTGTAGGTTCTCCTGCACCAGGTATCAATCATCATTCTTACTAACTTCCTTATCTTTATTCTAATCTACAAGAGTTCCTCTTCCTCCTCCAGTAAAATTTCTTCCTCTCTGAAATCTTCCACCTCTTCTTCTCTATCTCTACTCATGTCTATTTTTTAGCTTCTCTTTCATTTTTACGACACATTGATATGCTTCTTCCACATTCAACAACTTGATCAAACTAATCTCATCTTGTATAGATGGCTTCAAACCATTCACATATCTAGCTACTTTTTCAACCTCATCCTCAGAATGTTCGAATCTAATATTCAACTTTTAGAAATCCTTAGTATATTTTGTTGCACTTAACTCTTTTTTCTTCAAATTCTACAACTTCCAGAACAAACTAATCTAATAATCAGTAGGCATAAAATTTGTATTCAACTTATTCACCATCAATTCCCATGATTTTATCTTCTCCTTTCCTTTTATTTTCCTATCTTTCTACAAATATTCCCACCAAAGGGATGCATGTCCTTTCAACTTTGTACAAGAAAATTTCACCCTCGTATCTTCAATGGTACCTTCAAAATAAAAATAATTTTCCATCTACATTATCCAATCAAGTAATTCATCTGAATCCAACTTACCACTGTAGCCTAGAATATTGAAATGTGGTCTAGTATTTGTTCTAGTTAGGGATCTTATGAACCTCTCCTCTCCCTAATCCAAGCCAGGTTGATCTTCTCTTCCCCTTTCATCCTGAACTTCTACCTCTTCATCACTCACATCATCAACTAGTCGACCTCTCCTTTGGGCCATTTTGATTGCATCTAATCTAACAACAATTCCTCTTAACATCTCCATTATAGTTGGGTTTTCATTTCCTTGTGCTCCATTTCCTCTGACATTTCTTCTTCCCACCATCTTTACACAAGTCCTCTACAGCTGCAGGTCAGATGCTTAGTCCACCACCCCACAACAAATCTTCAATAGGACTCTGTGAATTCTAGTGATCTCTCATGAATCAAACCTCACTCTGATACCAATCTGGTGTAGCCATATTAGGAGGGTCCTCAAAGAGAACAATCTGGACCGTGCAACAAGAGTCACACAATGGAAGCAACACATAATATGGAGGAAAAATGCAGATTCAAACATTCTTATTATTAGAGAATTCAATTACATACAACCGACAACATCCAGGCTTACAAATTTGGCTCATAGGCCTATTACAACATGTTCAAAGTATCATCTTCCAATGTGCTCATAAATACAAGCAAAAATATTATTGATGAAATCTTATCTTCTAACTCAACTAATTTTGAATGATCAATTACAATGTTTTATATCATGTCTTGATCCTAGAATCACCCGCATTTTCCAATTGATTATTACAATCTCCAATTAAAGAAATTGTAGTGTGTGCATGAATAGCTTGGCCTCAAATTTGAATTTCTCCTTGATGAATACATAAGATGAAGTTTCAACCTAAGTTAAGGTTAGGGGCACTCCATAGAACAATTTGAATCACACCGTCGAGATCCAAAAGATATGAGAAATATCCACAAACAATCAAACTAATTGTTAGGTTTGAAATTATTTCGGTGTTGGTTCAAGAAACTACCACATAATCTGGAAATGATAACTTGCTAGAAAATGATTCAATCACGCTCAAATCTTGGAATAAGGAAAATTAACATTTCTATGATGCAAATATAGATCTATAGGGTCTGTTGAGAAAATATGGTGAAACACTAAATCTGCCACTTGGACTAAACAAGAACTGAACAAGAACTAGAAGAATTATTATTATTTTTTGGTTGATATAAGATTTCCAAGAACTAGGGATGGTCCTGCATCACTAGCAACCCTCAATTTTCAAACCTCTACCCTATACATTGGACCCTCAACCCTCAACTCTAATCCCTAAATCATTTACCCTTAAACCCTTAAACCATCAACCCTCAACCCTCTACTCTCTACCCTCTACCTTATACATTTAACCCTCTACCCTAATCTATTGAACCTATACCTTAAACCCTTAATCCCTTAAACCCTAAACCCTTTACCTTCTACCCTATACATTAAACCCTCAAAACTAATCCCTCTACCCTATAAATTAAACCCTTAATCCCTCAACCATCAACCCTCAATTGTAAACCCTCTACCCTATATATTATACACTCAACAATAATCCTCAAACCCTCAACCCTTAAACCCTCTAGCCTATACATTAGAGACTCAACCCTAATCCCTCAACCCTTTACCTTAAATCATCAACCCTAAATCTTGAACCCTAATCCCTCAACCCTATATGTTAAACCCTCAACCATCAACACTGATCATTCAACCCTCAACCCTTAAACCCTCAACCCTCAATCCCTCTAACCTGTGCATTCAACCCTTTACCCTAATACATGAATCCTATACCTTAAACCCTAATCTCTTAACCCTCAACCCTTAAACCCTAATCCCTTAAACACTCAACCATTAAACCCAAAACCATTGACCATGAAACCCTAAATCCTTAAACCGTCAACCCTTTTACCATAATCTATTAACCTGAAACCCTAAATCATATCCCTAAACCCTCAACCTTCAAAACTATACCTTATACCCTAATCCATCAACCCTCAACCCTTAATCCCTAATCTATTAAACTTTAAACTCTTAAGCCCTAAATGTTGAACCCCTAATCCCTCAACTCTCAACCCTTAAAACCTCAACCATAAACTATTAAAATATCAACCCTGAAATCCTTATACCTTAAACCATCAACACTAAACCCTCAACCCTTAAACCCTCAACCCTAATTCCTCAACCCTCAACCCTTAAACCATAAACCCTCAATGCTTAAACCCTATGCTATATACCCTACAACCTCAACCTTCAACCCTATACTTAAGCCTTCATCTATCAATCCAATATCTTAAAACCTAATAGAACTATACCGTATACACTTTGAAATTCAACCCTAAACAATATTTCTTAGCCCTCTAACCTCTACCCTCAACCCTATACTTATGGCCTAAAATCTCAACCCTCATCTAAATTCCTTATACCATCAACCTTAAACCTTGAACCATATAAATTGATAACATAATACTTAGAAATAATGACACTTAGTAATATTACATTTGAAGGTACACGATCATGTAGGGCCTCTCTACAATAACCTCTCTTAGTTTTTGATATCTTCAAGTCATTGTACCATGGTGTCAAGTTTTTTTAATAGAAAAAGCATCAAATGCACATAGTGTAATGTTAGTTATGTTCATGTCACAAACTACAAGTTCCAACACATCTATAATGGTAGGTTTCTACTAGGAAAGGTCATGTTTAACACCCAAACATGCTACAAAAGTCTAGGCTACACTACACCAATGATTTTCCTCAATAGACCAAAGTGCAAAAATATAGAAAACTTTGATGATATGTTACTTGGAAACTCTGGCACTTAGAAATATTCTATCAAAAAGTACACGATTATGTAGGGACCCTCTACAATAACCTCCCTTGTTTTTTTTTATCTCCAATTCAATTGCCCATGGTGTTGAGTTTTTGGTTGATGGAAAAAGCATCAAATACATGCAATGTAAAGTTGCAAGGTGATGTATTTTTTGTTCTATTCATCATATGACCAAATTGACATATCCAATACACTTGGATGCGTAGATTTATGCTAGTCAAGGCCTTGTTTTGCACCCAAAAATGTTAGAATAGTCCAAGCTAAATTGCACTAGTGATATCTCTTAAGAGATGAAAGCACAAAAAAGGTAGCAAACTTTGACGAGATGTTACTCAAAAATTGTGAAACTTAGAAATATTTTTCTTGAAGGTACAAGATCATGTAGGATCCTCTACAATAACCTCTCTCATTTTTTGATATCTCTAAGTGATTTTCTAGGGGTGTCAAGTTTTTAGTTGATGGAAAAAATTTCAAATGCATGTAGTGTAAAGTCATAAGATGATATCATTTTTTATACATTTCTCATGTGACCAATTTGACAATTCTAGCATGTTTAGATGGGAAGGTTTTGTAGTGACATAAATTGTACTCCCTTCTTGCAGATGGTACAATTTATCACTTAATTTGGACCAATTTTGGTACCCTTACATTCATGACCCCTTTAAACCATCATTAATAGGCCCCTAAGACCCTTTATTTTAGATCTCAAGGCTTATTTGAACTAAAATCCTAACAAAATCAACAAAATAATTAAAATTTCTAACAACCCATCATTGGCCCACCCCAATAAAATAGGGTGGGACCGATATGCCACCTTGGGCGTATGAGTCTCTTGTGGTCCATTTTTAGGGTTTGAGTGGGAAACTCAAGTTTTTAATTCAAAAATTTGGTTGACGTCAACATTTGAGATCTAATAAATGGTAAATTAGATGAAGTTCCTATATAAACAAGGTTTCAAGTCATTATTTTCATCTAGAGAAGAAAATCAAGATCTAAGCATTTACAAGCACTCAAAAATACTTTCAAAAGAGTGTTCAAGAGCAAGTAGCAAGAAAAAGTTGAAGTCTTGGAGCAGCCTTATAGTTTTTTTGCAAGTCTTCAATCTCACATTCATTCAAGATCTAGCATTATCAAGGATTGATAATGGTCAACTATGGTGAACCATGATGGATTCTAGATTAAGGAGATGGAACTAGCCATCAAGCCAAGCCTAATGAAATTTTTCCTAAGCGATGCCATCCTCCATTATCACTCTATTTTTATCCTAAACAAAGGTACATGTATTATTGTCTCTTATTATGGATATTAGAGATCCCCCAATGTGATTCATCCATTTTCATGCTTCATTCTTGCATCTCATTCTAGCACATTCGAATAGGGTTGCATTGTATTTTAGATCTCCCTATCTTAGTTGCACTTAAGATTAGGGTTTGCATTCACATTTACTTTCAAGATTCATTGTTTCTATCAAGGTTTAATTAACAAACTAGGGGATTGACCAAGGAAAACCCCCCATAAGAAAATCAACACTATATTATGATTTGTAAGTCCTTTTACAAGTTTATATTTGGAAATTAGGTCAAGAAGGAAGAACAGGGAGAGAATAGAAAATTCAACCTTTGACTTTTAAAAAAACTAGAATGTGACTGATACACCACTTGTGGCATATGAGTCCCAATACAATGTTTTCTCTAGATTTTAGGAGTTCCAAACTGATCACTAACAGATTTCTATTCTTACCCAAAAATCCTAATCTAGGACTAAATCAACCAACCTAGCATATGAGTCCTAGTGTGCATTAAATTGAATATTTTCAGCATTTTAGACCTTTTTTAGAGCTACTATAGGTTTCCAGGTGCACCTCTTTGATTTATTTGTTTACTAATCTAATTTATATTTATTTAAGGGTCATTCATTTGAGCTTTACAAAGCATTAGGTTTTGTCATTAGATCTTGCATGTTACTAGTCTTTCCAAGCCCTAGCTTGGTGGTGAGCCCATTTTTAGTTTTTAAACATACCCTAGGACAACCTTTTGTAGATATCTATCTCATTCTATCATTTAATTGAGATCCCTAAGGTATCTATGAGTGAAACTTGAGAAAAATAGGCCCTAACCCTAGTGTTCTATCTCCTAAAAGATGGAGCACCCTATTTACATTGTTTCATTTGGGTAAACCCGCATTTAGACCACCTTATTTATGATTTCGAGCACATCATAGTCCTAGATATAGCTTACATTAACTTTTTTTTTTTTTAACAAGGGGAATCAGGTGTAGCACGACCTCCCATATAACCCCCCACCACCGGTAAACTTTTTACCGTGACCGGCAGTGCTGGCGGGACACACCAACCGGTACCATGGGAGCGCCAGAGTCAAACCCATGGTGGGCACCCTGCTACAGGGAACACCTTAACCAACTGAGCTAGGACCGGCACCCTAGCTTACATTAACTTTTCATTAGCTCTTATATTAGTTAATTTACATCTAGGGTTTCTAAATATTGCATTAGTGAAAGTGCATATAGGTTGCATTTTTTTATCAGGTATCATTGAATTTCATCTAAAATCTACATTTTCACTTAGTGTAGACATCATCCAAAACAAAATAAAATAAAATTCACATAAAATTTGCTAAAAATGGTGCAAAAACCCTAATGTGGGACTCATACGCCCCTCTAGGTGATTTAGTCCTAGTATAGGTGGTTTTGCTTGATTTCTAGGTATTTTGTGGTGATTGTTATGCACTATTTGAAACCCTAAAAAACCCTGATTAGGACTCATACACACCTTTGCACGATTTAGTCTCATTTCAAATCTAAAACTACATTTTACAACATTAAAAAATGTTTTTTTTGTTTTAGTTTTATGCATTTCATTAGAATTAGATTAATTTAGATTCATTTCAATTGTGGATAAAATTAGGTTATAGTACTTTTCATTTTCAACATTAGTTCATAGTTTGATAAGCTTAGATTACATTTGGAATTCATTAGAAAACAAAACTGAAAACACCTAAAAGATTGATGAACCACTTGGAGAAAGCATAGTTATTTGAATATGTCAAATCTCTTTTCCAAGTTAACCTAACCCTCAATCATTTTAGTAGTGATGACCTTGACATGTTAGATGAAGCCCTTGATGATTTCATCTCACAAGGTGCACCCACTAAGGCTTGTTATGACAAACCAAAAAGAAGAGACGTTAATGTGATTCAACCTCAACTTATCCTTTACTCACCTTTAGAAAAACCTCAAACTCAAAACAAACCTATTTTCACCCTTGAACCACCTAAGAACAATGTTTCATATAAATCAAGTTATAATACCATTTCTCACACATATAATACTCGAAACAATCTACATCTAAGACAAAAAAACTCTAACATCTTTACCTTTTCCTAACTCCATCTTGCCTAGTGCCCCTCATTTTCCCTCAAATAGTGGAAAGGAGTATGATATTTTTGAACAACTTAAAAATACTCCTATGAAGATATCCCTATGGAACCTAATTTAGAACTCACCTAATTATCAAACTATGCTTCAAACTACCTTGCAACAAGTTGTGGTCTCCTCCAATACAAATTCAAATGATGTGGAAGCTCTAATTTAAGGATTGAATGCAATTAACATAGACATTAATTTTCATCAACATGAGTTTCCTCCTTCGGAAGTGAGAAATAAAAATGATGCATTCATGATAATAGCAACCTATGATGGGTGGGGAATAAAGAGAACCCTTGTTGACAATGGCTCCACCTTGAATGTGTGTAGTGTGAACCTTTTGGATAAACTAGGCATGGAGAAATAAATAATTCAACCTAATTCCTTTTCGATTTGAGGATTCAATAATGTATGAAAGTGTAATGGTTTACCCCCAAAAAAAATTATTTTCCCTTGATTCTTCCCAACTGTGTATGAGATTTTCTATGTTTGCTCTCTGAGTTTATTGATTGAAAATTGGTTTGTTTGAAATTTTTTTGCTTGATATTTCAACTTTCCATTCAATGTTTCAGCATAATGAAAATTAGATAGCATAAAGAGCATAAAAAACAAGAATAAACTAGCTTCCAATGCTTACTTTCAAAACGATAACACTCAGAAGCTATAACAATTTTTTTTGAGTTTAACAATTATTTCAAACTTCACATTCAAGCTTAAATAGACTCAATAAAGGTTGTATTAGACTTGGAATTTATGTATAGAACTATAACGTCTAGAAAATGCAAAAAGAAAAGATTAAAAGTAAGAATGCAACACAAATCTAAATGCAATCTAATGCTAAGCAACAAAGAACAAAGGAAAGTAAAAACGTAAAGAAAACTTGAACAATCTCACCAAATTTGTATGTATTTCCATGATTCATCTTGATTGCCCTTCTCCATTTTTCTGTTGTAGTATAATTGCCCTCATATTTTCAAAAGTTTGTGCAAGTATAGCCGATGATAATGATTTAGCAAAACATCTAAGATTCAAGATAGGTGCTCCAAAAATTCATAATATTTCGAGAGAGATTGGAATAATGAATGATAGATCAATTTATAGAAAATTGATTATTCAAATGACAAGCGAGGATTGAAAGATCAATGAACGGTTGAGATTGACTGATTAGTCAAGAATTCTGATAACAGTTAGTAGTGACATGAGTGATATAAATTAGAAATAGAATTAAAGATTAAATAAATGATTTAATCTTCCAATTTGGTATTCAAAAATAGAAGAATTATCTTTGCATGACAAAGATGAAGATGGATTAAAGAAACTCTTGTGTGAATGCAGGCATAAGGTTTAATTAATTAAATAGAAATATTTAATTAATCCACATGTACACGCAAATGAGTTAGAACTAGATGATTGAATGATTTGACGAAGAGATTACTCGAGAAAGCCACTTAGACATTAAATCAAGAGTTAACTGAGTGATTTGAATAGATCTTTGAGTTGAGTAAAAGTGAATACTTAGATAACTCACACAATTATCTAAATATAGAGGAATGCGCTAAAATAGAATTCATGAATTAAATAATTCATTTAATTCAAGATTTGATATTTGAAGAATAATTAAATAAATAAATAATTTATTTAATTATAGTTGAAGTATGGTAAAGACTAAATTAAATAAGAATTTATTTAATTTGACAAGAAGGATAAGGTTAATTAGTAACATAATTAAATAAAAAGCATTTATTTAGTTAATCAGATATAATAAAGAAAAGTGTGAATTAATTAAATAATTAAGATTATTTAATTAATAGAAGAATTAACAAAAGAATATAGAGAATAATTAAATAATTCAAATTATTTAATCATGACCATGAAGAATATGAATTATGAAGAATATTGAATTCGCGGGCTTAGACCAAATTTCGGTGTCTAAATTTGCCCCTCTTTGATACAATGCCATTTCGGCATTGTCTCAAAGAAAATCGATAAGAAATATGCCCCAGTAATGCCCCAATGTAAAACAAGTGAAGGTATGCCCCTTCGGGAGGACAAGCAGGTTCAAAGAACATGAGTGTGCTCTTGAAATTGATGAGAGAACTAGAAGATGAAGGACAAAAGGATAGAGGAAAATAGATAAGGGTGGTGAAGATGTAGAAAAGAAGAAATGTTAGTGCAAAAAGAATGATGAATAATAAAAGACATGGATGTTAGTATTAGCAATCTTCGATGTTTCGCTGTATCACAAAAAGTGTTGCACTTTATCACCATTGGGTGGGACTAATACAAATGGAGAAAAACACCATGATATGACATCGATCAAGGTGTGCAAGGTCATCCACTTGCTAACAACAGACAGTCGCAGACAAGGATTGCCATTAACTCATACTAAGGGCACAATTTTCCCTAGTCTTTTTGTCAAGGCAAACCAAAGACAAAAAACAAAATAAAAGATGGGTCATGAGACATCATTGCTCCTGTAAATCCTTCATGGGACATCCTTGAGGAAACTAGTAACATGACTCAAAAATCAGATTTAAAAAAAGATAGTTGATAGACAACAGTCAAAGAAAGCATAATTCTGATACATCGTTGCTTCTCTAAATCCTTCATGGGACATCCTTGAGAAAGCTAGTAACATAATTCCCATCATAAAGTCAAATGAAAAGATAAGATAAATAAGCTAGAAAGTCAAAAAGCGAGTAAAATATTTGCCAAAACTTGATCTATTTGTTTGATTTGTTTTGATTGATAAAAGGATTGATTAATAAAGCCTAATTTCAGGAGATACACATACCAAATAAGACTTTGAGTCTGGTTTCGATGTTATGACTATCTGTATAAGGTATGACAAAGCCTAGTTTCAAAAGGACATGTATCGTATAAGATGTTGAGTCAGATGTCATTGATGTGATATCCTGTGTAAAGCTATGTTTGATTGTTTGACAATGTCGATTATGCAGGAAGGACTCATCCTGTATAAGACATAGATTGTTTTGTTGATATTAGAATTTAGGAAGGACTCTTCCTGAATAAGACATGGGTTGATTGTTTTGATGATGTCTGTTCCAGGAAGGACACATCCTGTAGCAGACATTAGTTGATATTTTTTTATTGTTTTGTGTGGCAAGATGTTAATTTGACTTAGAGAAATTGCTGACTTGTTCCCCAGATTGATGCATGACTTGATACGATGTGTGGAAAATTGACTGTGTAATGAAAAACCCTAAAGGACTGACCTAGTGCGGACTTGGGAGCTCATCAATTGATGGCCTTTCATACGTTATACACACAAAGACCTTGTAGTTCGACTTGACTTTGACTGACAAGACCGACTACAAATAGAAGATATGTGTGATAGTGAATGTGACCAACCCTAATGGACTGACCTAGTGCGGCCTCGGGGGATCATCGATTGATGGCCTTGCCTACGTTATCCATGCAGAGACCTCGTAGTTCAACATGACCAATGACCTTGTCATATAGACATATGAATTGAAGCATGATTTTATATAGACAAACCTAAACGAACTGACCTAAAGCCTCGGGGGCACATTGGCAGATGGCCTTGCCTATGTCCAGTCATAGAGGCAACATAGTTCAAAAAATGATAAAGATTGACAAGTGCGACTGACTCTAACTCTGTTTTTGGATTTTTGAAATGTTTTGATTTTTTTGTCTTTTTTGAAGTTTTTTGATGTTTTCTATATTTTCTCAGGTCATTTTGTGATGTTTGTGGATTTTTCTATGGTTTTACATCTTCAACACAACCAATGGAAGAATCAATATGACACATGTCAAGTGTTTTCCCCTAGTCGAGTATAAGACCAATTGATTATGAATAGGGTAAAATGGGCGATATGAAATGCACTCGATGTCAATCATTCTAGGTTATGGGAAAGACTACCACTTATTATGAATGGGATA
Organism: Sequoia sempervirens; assembly: GCA_007258455.2. NCBI lineage: Eukaryota > Viridiplantae > Streptophyta > Pinopsida > Cupressales > Cupressaceae > Sequoia > Sequoia sempervirens. Next base: position 505,335,485 of record VDFB02281492.1, read on the forward strand.
TACAAGCGATGGATACGAAAGATAAGGGATATGTACAGAGATAGGTAGTATGTACAGGGATAAGGATTATGTATAGGGTAGTGGACTATGTATAGGGATAGGTAGTATGTGCAAGGTAGTGGACTGTGTATAGGGATGTGCTAGATCAGAATATTAGTAGACAAAGGAGTAGAGTCAAGTACACATGGCGCTTGTTTACCAAGTTTTCACCATGCTACCTATCAAAAGCACCAATGAAGTGGTTTTCACTATTGGAAAAATTATTTGTCTTTACTATTTTCTTGATTATCTAAATTTTTATTTTTTTTGGTGTTACCAAGACGCCTATTTGCCAGGTTTTCACCTTGGTAATGATTTTTTTTTAATTATTTTTATTTTTTTATATTTTTGCTAATTAAGACAAGGCTCTCATAAGTTATGCATAGAACTTCTTCAGATGCAGACTATTGATTGGCAAGGACAATGGTTCCCCTTCAGCAGTAGAGATTTGGTACACCCCTGATCCAAAAGCTTCTATAACAATATAAGGTCCTAACCAGTTTGGTTCAAAATTTCCTAGTTTGTCTCTTTCTGGTTGATTCTTTGGGTTCTCCATTAAAACTAGGTCACCAATATCAAAGTTTTTGTTCAAGACCTTCCTATTATAGCTATGACGAAGGTGATTTTGATATGCTTGGAGATGGTCTAGTGCCTTCTGTCTTCACTCATCCAGGAATTCTAGCTCATGGAGTCTTGATACTTGGTACTCTTCATCATCAATGTGGCCTTTCAAGGATACCCTTAGGGAAGGAATCTCGACCTCAATACGAAGAATAGCTTCAGAACCAAATACCAGTGAATAGGGAGTGGCACCAGTGGGAGTACGAATACTTGTGTGATAAGCCCATAAGGCAGGATTAAGCTGTAAATGCCAGTCATGGCCAGCATCATTAATAGTCTTCTTGAGGATTCTAATGATGGTTTTGTTAGATGCCTCTGCTTGGCCATTACCTTGTGGGTAGTATGGAGTGGAAAAGTGATGTTGAATATGAAATTCATCACACATATGGCAGACTTATTGATTCTTAAAGGGGTGGCCATTATCGGTAATTATGGACTGAGGGACACCATACCTACAGATGATATAATTCAGGATAAATTTAGAAATCTGTGTCAATAGTGTATGTCATAGGAATGGCTTCAATCCACTTCATAAAATACTTAGTGGCAGTGATAATGAATTTATGTCCATTAGATGAGGTGGGGTGGATCTTACCTATGAGGTCGAGTCCCCATTGGGGAAAGGGCCATGGTAATGTTATAGGATGGAGCTCCTATGTAGGCGCATGTATCAAGTCTCCATGAACTTGGCATTGACGAAATTTTGTTACAAAGACATATGAGTCTTTTTCCATAGTAGGCTAGTAATAACCCAGTCTCATAATCTTTTTGGCTAAGGTAGGACCGCTAGAATGGGAACCACATATATCCTCATGCACCCCACACAAGGTTGCTTGTGCTTCAGTAGAATCAAGACATCTCAATAGGGTATTATCTAAGGTGCATCTATATAGGGTATCTCCGACGATGGTGTATTTGGCTGACTTGCGGAGGAATTTCCTACGTTGGTTGTTTGATAAGCCAGTGGGTATGACTTCGGCATGAAGGTAGTCATAGATTTCTTTGTACCATGGGGAATCGGGACCAACAATGTCACACACCATTTCAGAATCTGGGATATCGAAGGCTGGGACCAAGAACTCAAACTTAGGCACGTTGTTAGGAATGTCGAGAAGTGATGCAATTGTAGCCATAGTGTCTACTGCCTTGTTTAACACATGAGGTATCTGATGAAATTCAAAATTTTCAAAGTACTCTTTAAAGCTATCAATCATGCATTTGTAGGGAGCAAGCTTCTCATCCTTAGTCTCATAATTATCATTTACTTGTCTGATTACTAGTTGAGAATCGCCATATACCTATAGATTTTTAATTTTCCACTTGACTGCCATGCGTAACCCTGTCACTAGAGCTTCATACTCTGCTATGTTGTTAGTACATGGAAATTCAATCCTGAATGACTTAGGTATGGAATCACCCTGTGGTGTGATAAACAGTATACTAGCCCCTGAGCCATGATTTGTGTGTGAGCCATCAAAGTATAGTTTCCATGTTATGTTTGTATCAATTGTAAATGTAAAATCATCAGGAAAGTCTGCAACTAATGGGTGATCTTCCTGTATGGGTGCATTGGCTAACTGATCAGCAATGACTTGTCCTTTAATAGCCTTTCTTTCTACATACTGGATATCATACTCACTAAGTATCATAACCCATTTGGCCAGTCACCCTATTATTGTTGCCTTGTTGAGAAGATATTTCAGAGGATCTATTTTAGCAATCAACATTGTTTGGTGGTTTAGCATATAATGCCTTATTTTTTGGGTAGCAAATACTACTACAAGACAGGAATGTTCAATGGTACTATAGTTGAGCTCATAACCTACCAAAGTCTGACTGATATAATAGATTACCCTTTCATGACCTTCATCATCATTTTGTGCAAGCAATGCTCCGAGTGATGAATGGGTTGCTATAAAATAAAGAATGAATGGTCTTCCTTCAACAGGTGGCATTAAGACTGGTGGTGTGAGTAAATATTCCTTAATCAGTTGAAAAGCCTCTCCACACCTAGCTGTCCATGCAAACGGTACACCTTTCTTAAGTAGATGTTGAAAAGGATGTATCTTATCTGCTAGCTGCACTATAAATATTCTGATGGATTGTAACCTTCCTTGTAGCATCCTTAGTTGACTGAGATTAGTGAGTGGAGGCATGTCGATGATTTCTTTTACCTTAGTTGAATCTACTTCAATGCCTCATCTGGAAATGATATAGCCTAATAACTTTCCTGGCTTGACTCCAAACACACATTTCTTGGGATTGAGTCTCACTTTGTACTTCTCTAGCCTTTGAAATATCTTGTTTAAAAACTATAAATGTTTTTCCCTTGTCTTGGATTTAACAATAAGGTCATCGACATAATCCTCCATAAGAGTGTGTACTAGATCATGAAAGATAGTGGTCATGGCACGTTGATAGGTTGCTCCAGCATTCTTGAATCCAAAGGGAATAACATTCCAGTAATACGTTCCCCAAGGAAAAGTGAAAGCCATCTTAGGTTGGTCTTCAGTTGTAATTTTGATCTGGTTATATCCTGAAAATCCATCCATAAGGGACAACATCTCATATCCTATTGTCATGTCAACTATCATGTCTATGTTAGGCAAAGGGAAGTCATCCTTAGGACAATCCTTGTTGATATCTCTAAAATCGGTGCAGCTACGGATGCCCCCTATTGGTTTAGTGACTAGTACAAGATTGGAAATCAAATCTGCATAGTCGATTGATCTAATGAAACCAACGTCTAATAGTTTCTTGAGTTCTGCCTTGACTAGTAAAGCAATTTGTGGATGCATTTTCCTCAATTTTTGTTTCACTAGTTTGACAAATGGTTGTAAGGGTAAGTGATGTAGAACAAGTTCAGGATCCAACCCAGGAATGTCTACATAGGACAAGGAAAAATTTAGTTGTCTCTGTGCAAAGAAGTTACAAAAATCTGGCTGCTCTTTTGTTGTCAATGATGCAGCAAAATAAACTAGTCGGGGATTCTCTTTTGTACCTATGTTGACTTCTACTGATTCTTCAACAAGCATGGGTGAATTTTCCTATGCAACGAGGAGAATGTTCAAACCTCCATCCTTAGGTGCCTTAGAGAGGTTTTCACCTTCAGATGTGTCCTTTCTTTTTTACTTTTTCATTGTCTAAAGGTGCCTTTCAGTTTTCACCTAGAGACTCATCCTTTTTATCTTGTTTATTCTTGTTCTCATTTTTGTGATTGGAGGGTAGAATAGATTCTCCAAAATATGCTCTATTGTCCAAGTCAATGGTAAAACTAGCCTTGTGATCACTGTTAGGTATGCCTTCTCATAATCCCAGGAACTCAACAATTGCCTCGTCATTCTCAAAAATGTCTAAGACGGGTGTGTCTTGTTGGTCCCAATCAATGAGTTGGGGATAAACTAAGGGCATGTCATCGTCAGAGTTATCAAATTTTAATGGGGTCAAGGTAAGGATTGAGTTATTCATATGGTCACAAAAGTATTGTACTAAGTCATGTTTTGTCTTAGTTTTGGATTGAGGTGGATTGATAGGTGGGACTAATGCCAAGGTTTGATTATCCAAAACAAATGGCTCAGGTTGCCAAGAGGTAGGATCAAGTGATTCCCAATAGTAGTGTTTAAACCATTCCTCTTTTGTCATGTTCTTTGGTGGATAGGAATTCAATGGATTTGGTGAGGATCTTAACATTAAGTCAAGTTCTCCAAATAGCTTGTCAAGGTCCATGGAAGAGGTAGAGGATAGGGAATCCCACTCATAATCATTAGAGTCAGGGGAGTCATAGTGATATTGGTCCAATGGTTCGTGAGATGTCTTAATATCTTTTGAAGCACTTACTTCACAAGTAAGGGTGATGTGGTACTATGAACGCTAATCTAAATCGATTAAAACCCTAGCCCCATGCCTTTTGGCCACTAAGAAACAAATATTGGTTCAATCCTCCCATCTTGGTGTAAGCCTAAACCACTTTGTCCATCATATCCCTTGCTCTACATGATTGTGAAACCCTTTCCATATATATCTGTAGTAATGTGAGCAAGTGAGAGAGGTTCTTCATCATCTTCCCTATATAGCCAGTAAGTGACATCTTCTATATTTACGGCCTCTTTGCTTAATTCTCCCCATTTAATGAAAGTTGTTGTAGGAGGAACATGTATAGTTACCATAGACTATCCCTTATCTGATGTAGGTAAACCGTATTACTTATGAGGAATCAAATGGCTAACATAATAAGATGTTTTCATGTAATACTCTCCACAACCCTTGTCTTGGATCTCAACCCTATGAGTGGTAGGAATTTAGGGTGAAATAGATGTTCAAGTGAGTGTGGATGGATCAACATATGAAGATGGATTAGATGATGAAGCCTCTTGGTTTACTAGCACTTGGTGTTGGGGGATCTCTTTTAGATTGGTGCAATATTGGAATGGATCTGGGTCACCATCTATAGTTATTTTTGTGCCATTGTAAGGGAATTTAAGGCACTGATGATACATGGAAGGGACCACCTTCATGGCATGAATCCATGGTCTACCTAGTAGAAGGTTATAAGGAAGGGTGAGATCCAAGACCTGGAACTTTGTCTCCATTACTGTAGGACCAATTCTGATAGGAAGTCTTATCACCCCCCTTGTTTTTCACTCCTCATCATCATAATCTTTAATGACAATACTTTTGGTTGTGTCTACACATGCTTCTGAGAAACCTAATTCCTTAATTAGTTTTAAAGTGCACAGATTTAACCTTGCTCCTTCATCTACCAAAACTCGTCTAACTTTGGTGTCATCAACAAGGACTTCTAGATGTAAAGGGTCATTATGGTTTGTATTTTCAGTCACATAGTCTTGTTGAGAAAATGTGGCATGATGATTATTGGTCAAATAGCTGACCTTTTCCTTGAAATGATTGACATCAAGAGCACTGGGGACCGTGGTGTTTTGTAAAGCTTTATCTAAGATAGATTGATGCTCACGAGAGATATGTAATAGTTCCAAGATTGAAATTTGGGCTGGGATCTTCCCCAACTGGTCAAGTAGGTTATATTGCTACTTGGAAGGTTGTGGTGTTTGCTATGATGGAGGTCCTTGGATAGTGATCTTAGTACGATGAGTATTGACTGCGCACTCAGGATTTGTATTGATAGTAATAGTATTGATATTCTCATCAATAACATGAAGGTGATGAATGATTTTGCCACTATTATAATCATGCTTGATACTCACATAGTTGGCTGACATATTGGTCTTAGTACTCAAACTGGGGACAGTTCCTTTCCCATGGTCATGTAGTGGATCATAAAAGACTTGATGATCAGTGTTTGATGACTTTTGTTTATGTCCACTAACTTCAATTATTCTCCTTTTGACAAGATCCTGCATGATATTCTTTAGTTGATAGTTTTGTAGGTTATGTCCCTTAGTTCTATGATAATCACAAAAGGCATTATCATCCCATCAAGCTGGTTTAAATTGTATTGGATCGTATTGTCTTGATTCCTATAGCTGTATAAGATTATGTTGTAATAGTTGTTTGAATACGGACTTAATTGGTTCCCCTAAGGGAGTGAACTCACATTTTTGAAACCTCCTTTATTGTTGCGGACATTGAGTATTGTGGACCATGTTAGGATGTTGATTGAAAACATTAAGCATGTTGTAAAAAGTGTGAGGTCCTTGTAATGTGATGAGTGGTCCTACTTGTAGCATTTTAGCATCAACTACCCCATCATTGGTGACATTTTTGTTGTGAGACCAAAATTTGTTTCTATTAGTGGGGGTGTTTTCCACAATCGGACTTCTATTGGATGTCGATGTCTTAAGTTTTCCTTTTTCAATGAGATCCTTTTCTATTATAACCTCTTTCTCCACTAGTTCCTAAAAATATGTACAACAATGTACCCTTAAGTTACTCCTTAGTTTTGCATGAAGGTTTTCTTGGAACATAGTAACTTTTTTTTTTTTAGGTATCTCGACAGGACACCGGCTAGCTATAGTCCTCCATCTCTGGAAGAAAACGATGAAGTTTTCACCTTCATCTTGTGTTGTGTGACACAAGGTTGTGATATTTATCTCATGGTCTATGTTGAAAGAGAATTGCTCCACAAAATTTCTCAACCAATTCACCCCAAGATCTGATGCCAGAGTCTAGACCTAAAAACCACTCTAGTGCAATTCCTACAAGACTTCTTGGAAATAGTCTCATAAGATATGTGGGGTCATAGGCGACATCTATGCATATGGTAGAAAATTCCCTTATATTTTCTATTGGATTCCATTTTCCATTGTACTTAGGGAGATTCGGTATGACATATCTATGAGGGAAAGGGGTCATATACAATTATCTATCAAAGGGAAATGGGAATATGTCCTTTGTTGAAAAGGATTTCTTGGTTGACACCAACATGTTATCCATTTGTGTTTGTAGTGCATCATTTGTGTTTGTAAGACGTCAACGTGGGTCAAGGATGTGCTAGGCAGATTATGCGGATATGTGTATGTATTCTAAAATCTAAAGTATCATGATGGGTTTTGATTGAATGTTGGTATTTGAGGTGGATTTGGATTCAGAATGTTTGTAAACGTGCTCTGGTTTGGAATATGCATAAATTGGTGTTGAATTGGGATTTGTGTGAACGGATTCTAGGTACCGTGCTAGAAAAAGGGATTCTGATTCAGAATCTATGTAAATTGTTGTTGACTTGGAATCTAGGAGAATGGGTTATGATTACCCATTTGAGAGAACGGATTCTGATTTGGAATCTGTGTGAATGTATTCCAACTACCAATCTAGGAAGATGGATTCTGATTGCCATATTGGAATGAGGGAATACCTCCTATTTGTGTAGTCTGTGGTATAGTACTAGTGACCTGAACACTAGGTATGGTCATCGATTGTGGTATGGTGCTTGTGACACTGGCATTAGGTATGTTCGTTGACTGGGGTATTGTACTTGTGACACCAACATATGGTGTAGAGGCTGACGTTTTATGTCTTTTACTCCCAACAAGAGGACTGGAGGGAGTGGATGATGATCCTCCTACAATGAAATTAAATCTTGATGTCATGTCGGATGTATCAAATAGAGATATATGGAATGTCGTACTCTGTGTAGGTGTGCCAGATGGCATAGTTGTGCTAACCTAAGGTATAGTAGTACTAGCAGTCGACGTATTTTTCCCGTGTAGGTTGAGTTTGTAAGGTGTTGATATCAAATCCTACAGGTAAGGTAGTGCCTTCAGCTAGCAATTTGGCTAAGTATTGTTGACGATCATTTGCTAGGTACTCATCTATGAAAGAGGAAAACTTAGGGTCTTGTGTGGTAGCCTCTATGTCTTTTGTTGTAATGTGACCTTGAGTGTTTCTAGTGGTGAATTTGTCTAATAGAGTCTTGTGAGGTCTTGAAGAAAATGGATTGATGAATTCGTTTGGGTTTGACATCTTTTCTCTCTTCTCTTAGACCTAGTTTCAACCATGTAAGATTAGCTCAATATGCAAGGAATGCAATACTACGTCTATGGACAATATGACTCTAGTCTATGTTTTTGGGATTTTTTGGATGCAAAATAAGGAATGTTCTTAGATGATGCTAGTCTAAAATGACAATATCTAAAGATGCAAAGTGTAAGCAAGATTCTAAGGTAGTCAATTTTGTAAACCTGAGACGAGGGTACCAACTACCTAAAGTCTAACCGAGGCATCAATTTAATTATGTCAAGGAACCAATATAGGACTAGGATCAAAGACAAGTTGAGTTTCCTAACTAGAATGATGAGCTAGGAGGACTCTCTATAGGACAAAGGATAAAATGATAAGACTAAGTTCAATGACATATTTCATTGACGCTATGATTTTTCTAGAGTGTAGATGGTAGACCTATCCTAAAGTTTGTAAAAATGACCTTCCTAGAAGTTTACTCTAAAGGAAAAATATATTCTAAGATGAGACCAAACTCTGAATTAGGACAACTATGGTAATGACTATATGAACCTAAAGGATGCAAAATTGAGCAAAATCGTTTCCTGTTTCTATTCAAAGTCTGCGTGTGGGATGCCAACTGAAAGACTAGTATAACCATGTTGAATAGATAGTGATCATGAATTCTAGTTTTTGAATCAGGAAAATGCGTCGCAAGATTTCACATATGTGGTTAAGTTTACTAGTTGCAGTTAAATTTCACAGTTGTAGTTTTCTGATGATCAATTGCATGTCCCTGATAAAGTTTAATGTATGACTCTGAAAGATGTGGTTAACCTTCTAATAGATGCGACTCGTAATGATAGTTATGAATTAGAATATAACATATGCGGTTAACCTTCTAACATATGTGACTCGTAATGACAGTTGCAACTCAGAATATAACATATGTGGTTTTTCGTAAAGCAAGTGCGAGCTAATCTGGTAGATGTGACCAAAAACGAAGGAGGTGACTTGAAGTTAAACATATGCGACTCTAAACAAACAATTGTGACCTTCTGGTGAATAGTTGTGACTCTGTGTATTTTTAGTGATTTGAGATTTAAAACTGACTCTATTTTCTATGATCAAATTCTGGAAAACAAGGACAATCATAAGACAAAGTGTTTTTAGTTTGATTTTGGACTCAAAGAATGTTTAATTTGACAAAAGACAAGCACATCCTAATAGCCCAATAGGCCAAGGGTTTGTATACTTGGTATAGCCCACCAAAATACCACGAATTGGTGATAAACACCTTTCCTTCTCAAGAGTGGATAGCTTAGAAATTTGGTGACATTGGCTCCCCTCCACGTCTCATTAACATCATTTGAGCACACCAATTTCAAATTCTTTGGGAAATGACCTCCCAAGAACTGCTATATCTACTCAGGGGGATCAGTAGTGAGTGTCTTCGGGCATGATACTGTACCCTACATTATACCGAGCAACGACCAAAAATGGTTGGTCTCTAAAACAAAAGGTGTTTAATATGGGCATTATGTTCATAGGGCATGATCCATGCGGTGAGAGTCCCCTTTCAAATCCATCTCGTTAGAACCATATGTGTGATTCTTGGGCTTTCCCCAAGAATCCACTTTTATATACCGACTGGAAGTCCCTCGGGTTCAGGGTGCTACCTGTCTGAGTCGTCCTGGGGTGAGTACTTTTTCCCACCAGAACAGGCCCAAGTTCTAGAGTTGGTAACCATTTCTCTTACACCCAGGATTGCACGGATGCGCAAGGGGAGAGGATACTTTGATGTACCAAATTGTGAGGGTAGTTACACAGTTGTGCTTTTGCACCAAACATAGTAAACACTTGTTAATTGTAAACCAAACGAAAGGTTTGCTACACTACCAAACAATCTATCTCAAGGAATTAACTAGGGTCTTCATTATATGTTTTGCAAAAAGATTCATTAGTAGTTTTTCAGTATTTTCTTCGCCAATCATCCTACAAAAACTTGTTAACTCCAAAAACAAAAAGCCCACACACTGAAAATCCGATATTAGTAACACACACATCAATTGAAAATTTTAGATTTATGAAAATAGAAACAAAAGGTTATCAGTCAATTGTGTCACTGTTTTACCAGTCAGATGCGTCGATGTTCTCTGTAATTGTGTTCTTGGTATTTACCAGTCAGTTGCGGTTCAAGAATTTGCAGATGTGTTAGAATTTTTTAGATGCGTCGTCTTTGGTGTAGATGTGGTTCAGAAAGTCAATTGCATCGCTTCATCAAACTGATGCATCTATGAATTTCAATTGTAGCATTTCATCAAACTGATGCATTGTTCCGTACGAAAAAACCTGCAAAAATAAAAATAAAAGTCTACGGATATGCGAAGATGGTGTCTTCACGTCGGGTTCACCAAATGTAACGTCTAGAAAATGCAAAAAGAAAAAATTAAAAGCAAGCATGCAATGCAAATCTAAATGCAATCTAATGCTAAGCAACAAAGAACAAAGGAAAGTAAAAACATTAATAAAACTTGAACAATCTCACCAAATTTGTACGTATTTCCATGATTCATCTCAATTTCCCTTCTCCATTTTGCTGTTGTAGTATAATTTCCCTCATATTTTCAAGAGTTCGTGCAAGTATAGCCTATGATAATGATTTAGAAAAACATCGAAGATTCAAGATAGGTGCTCCAAAAAGTCATAAGATTTTGAGATAGATTGGAATAATGAATGACAAATCAATTTATAGAAAATTAATTATTTGAATGATAGGCCAGGATTGAAAGATGAACAGACGATTGAGATTGACTAATTAGTCATACATTTTGATAATAGTTAGTAGCGACATTAGTGATATAAATTAGAAATAGAATTAAAGATTAAATAAATGATTTAATCTTCCAATTTGGTATTCAAAAATAGAAGAATTATCTTTGAATGACAAAGATGAAGATGGATTAAAGCAACTCTTGTTTGAATGCACGCACAAGGTTTAATTAATTAAATAGAAATATTTAATTAATCTGTGAGTTAGAACTTGACGATTGAATGATTTGATGAATAGATTACTTGAGAAAGCCACTCAGACATTAAATCAAGAGTTAACTGAGTGATTTGAATAGATCTTTGAGTTGAGTAAAAGTGAATACTTAGATAACTCACACAATTATCTAAATATAGAGGAATGCGTTAAAATAGAATTCATGAATTAAATAATTCATTTAATTCAAGATTTGATATTTGAAGAATAATTAAATAAATAAGATTTATTTAATTAAGTGATGAAAAGGATTTAAATGAATAATTAAATAAATATTTAATAGTTGTATAATAAAGTAAATTAAATAAGAATTTATTTAATTTGACAAGAAGGATAAGGTTAATTAGTAACATAATTAAATAAAAAGCATTTATTTAATTAATCAGATAGAATAAAGAAAAGTGTGAATTAATTAAATAATTAAGATTATTTAATTAATAGAATTATTAACAAAAGAATATAGAGAAAAATTAAATAATTCAAATTATTTAATCATGACCATGAAGAATACGAATTATGAAGAATATTGAAGTCACAGGCTTAGACCAAATTTCGATGTCTACAAGAACAACAATATTAAGGCTTATTTTCATTTTTTCTCCACCACTTAAAACAACCATCTAAATCCTTGCAATTGCAACACTAGTACCTCATTTTTTACCTCAACAACTACACAGATTGACCTAAACACCAGCACGCTCCAACTTGGTAAATTCACCCAGATGAGGCACCTCTAGGAGAAGGGCAACTTGCATCTAAAAATAAGACTTTTCTCTTAAAATTACTTTGACTAAATTCTCCTAGATGCCTTGGTAAGGAGTTTCCAATAAGACAATGCCAAGTCTACAATTTACAACCCCAAAGGAGATATGAACAATATATCAGATTCAACCTCTATAAAAAAGTGCTCAAAAAATACTAAAATTCAACCAAAAACACACCAAATCTCACCCAAAATGGAGCTACGCTTCCACAAACTAAAAACCATTAACTACCATTCTAAAGTACTAGAATATTATCTTCATTCTGATGACTGTAAACTGAGGATTTGACATCAACAAGGACATCCCTCCTATAGGGTTCGATCTGCTCTAATTAACTAAATACTTCACCAAAAAAAGGGGAACTAACACTTGTTGAAATTTTCATTCAGAGATGCTTCTCTAGAATCAATACCCATCTTGAATGCTAATTTCTTTCCAGAGATATAAGCAGATATATGAGTTTCAGGGTTAGAAATAAAGTGCCAAGAAAACCTAGAAATAATCACCAAAAAATACAAAATAACTTTCACCCAAATTGTTGCAAGAGAATATGTTCCTTATTTTCTCCAAAATCAACCAAAATACATCAACATGAAGCACAATCGAAGCCTCTAAATGAGACCTCCCAAAAAACTCTTGATTTTTTCTTTCAAACATGAAGAGAGTGTGATGTACAAAGTTTTTCATCCCTGCAAACCCTTGATTTCCTCAAATCCAAGCTCCAAGAGAAATACTCCAAACAATTTCCAAAAACATCACATTGAAAGAGAGCTCCTCACTATCTTTTATAATGCTCTCAAGAGAGTTCATTCATTCACCTTGCTAAAGTGGGATAAACAAAATCACTTTTTTTCCTTTTCCTATTTTTTTCAGGATTTTGCTTTTTCCCCCTATTTTATCGTGGTTTCCTTTTCCCCCTATTTTATCATCATTCCCATTTTTCCATGATGTTTTTTTCCCTTTAATATTAAGTCCCCAAACATTTTATATCACCAATGAGAACACTTTATTAAATAAAGTGACTTCAAATATTTTCCACTTAACTATAGTCCCACATTAATAAAGTTAAATATTTATATTTAACTTGATAAAATAACTTTATTAATGCATAAATAAGTCATACCAATGATAATATAATTCTTCTATCGATATTAGAAAATTACCATTGATACACCAACATCACTGAAGGTTCTGACAATGCCCAAATGACTTACTATAAATAGTAAGTATGCCAAAAATTGCCTCTAAACTCCCCAGAATGATCTGCAACTAAAAATTCCTAGGCCAAAAATCATGAAGATCCCTTAAAAGTCCTAGTTAGCCTATGGAACCATGGAGAAATAGGCTAACAACAACATCATACAACAAGTTCTAGAAAGGGGACATTACAGAAAGCAACCACTTGGTGCAATTAATTTTCCTATTACAATAGGAAAGGTTGCCTTACAAACTACTATGCATGTTATTCCTCATGATCTTTCATACAATCTTCTTTTAGAAAGACCTTGGATTCATGAGATGCATGTGGTGCCTTCAAATCTTGATCATATCATAAAATATTTCTATAACAATAAAGTATACCAAGTTGAAAAATGAACAAGTCCTCTAAACACATTAATTCCAACATCAAACATAGAACCTATGGAAGAAGAAAAAATGAGATGGAAAATTTTCAATGTTATTGGATAATGATTAGAGTTCTTTAGAGTTCACACCTTCATTTATGGGAGAATACAAAATTACAACAAAAGAAACTAAAAAAAAAACCAATGGTGATTTCAACATAGAATTTGGTAGAAAAATCACAAGCATCTACCTGATATACTCTAGAAGAAGACATGAGATATACAAAAAAAAATTGATGAGATAGATTATCAAAAACCACCAAACCGAAATTAAATGGAGAAAATTTATGGAAAAGGCTATGAGCTTGTAAAAAAATGTGGCTATAATGGAAAAGGATGTGGAAGGAAAGAACATGACATTCATGTTCCTACAAATCCTAACACGCAAGAAAAAAAAGTGGTATGGGGTATTTCCCTTCTAAGATAACACAAGAAAATAAAAGACCTTTTATAAACATAAACACCATCATGTTTAATCCTAATACAACTCTCACCTTAAAGCATCTTGAACTGATTGATATAGCTTGTGAGGAATCACTGGAATACATTGAAGATGATGAAGCCTTGAAATGAATGTTAGGAGTTTATGATAAACCATTTACTCATAAAAAGAAATGGGTTACATGTGCCATGATTAGTACTAAGCAAGAATATGGAGAAAAGGAAAATACTGAGATTGATAAAGACAATGAAGAATACAACCCTGAACTTCTAAAATAAAATGCACTTCCCTTGGGAGATACCATTGACATACTATTGGACATTAACAATGAGGAGAAAGTAACAAATATGGGAAAATGCATTGACGAAGATGAACAAGGAGACCATGCAACTTTACTTCACGAATTTCCCAAACATTTTTTTTCAACTTAATTCGATATGTCAAGAATTGATGCTAAGATAGTAAAAAAAAACATATTCCACACTAAGAATGCTAAACTAGTTAGAAAAAATATATGAAAGATGAACCCTAAGATAGCCTTACTACTGAAGGTTGAGATTGAGAAACTCCTCAAAGTTGTCTTTATAGGTTATATAGATTATACTCCTTGGATCTCGAACATTGTCGTAGTTGTGAAACCTGATAGTCATATTAGGATGTGTGCGTACTTTTGTGATTTGAATAAAGCACCTTTAAAAGGTGATTTTCCCCTTCCTAATATCAACATGACAGTGGACTTGACTAGAGGACATGATTTGTTGTCATTCATGGATGGATTCTTTGGATATAATCAAATCTTTATCAACCATCAAGATCAATACAAAATAGCATTTACTACAGCTTCGGGAACATTTTTTTTGGGTAATGATTCCCTTTGGATTAAAGAATGAGGGTGCAACATATCAACGAGCTATGACATTGATATTTCATGATTATATACAAAGATTTTGGAAGATTATTTTGATGATATTCTAGAAAAATATTTGACTTGACAAGACTGTGAATATCCTTGGAAAGATCTTTGAGAAGATGTGAAAATACAACATGAGATTGAATCCAAAAAAATGTGTCTTTATCGTAGATAGTGGAAAATGTTTAGGTTTTATCGTATCTCACAGAGGCATTGAGGTGGACACAAAGAAAATTGATGCTATAGTTAACATGCCACCTTCTAGAAACATTTATCAATTGTGCACTTTACAAGGAAGGATTTAGGCTATCCATCATTTTGTAGCATCCCTAGCGGATGAAACATTACTCTTCACACATCACCTTCAAAAAGAAGTTCAATTTAATTGGAATAAGGATTGTAAACAAGATTTTTAGAGTATAAAAGATTGTCTTGCCACTCCACCTGTTTTATAACCCGCTATGCAAGACAAATAATTTATCCTTTATATGACACAATCGACCCATGCTCTCATAGCATTGTTGGCCCAACAAGATGAAAATGGTAAGGAGCATCCTATCTACTACATTAGTTGAACTTTGATTGATTATGAGACATGGTACACAATGATAGAGAAACATTTTTTGGCTCTGGTATTCGCTACTAGTAAATTGAGACATTACCTATTAAATGTTGAAATACATGTGATGGTGAAGTTTGATCCAATAAAGCATCTTTTCACTAAAAAATATTTATCAGGATGCTTAGCTAAGTGGGTTATTTTGTTAACTAAGTTTGACCTTAAGTTTTTATCACAAAAAGTAATTAAAGGAAAATCCTTGACTAACCAACTAGATGGCTGTCCTTCTCCCCTATCAATACCTAATAATGATTCATTCCCCTATGAAAATGTGTTGAAGATTGAAAGGGATACATGGGAGTTATATTTTGATGGCTCTAAGTGTAGAAATGGCTCTAGTGCAAGGGTTATAATAACCACACCTATAGGAGAGCCTATTATTTTGTTCTATTGCTTAAACTTCTTATGCACAAACAACATAGTAGTGTATGAAGCATTAATTGTTGGATTACATGCCACTTTAACTATGGGGTTTTGAAATATTAAAATATTTGGTGATTTGCAATTAGTCATTAAACAATACATGGAATGTATCAAGTGAAGCATGAAAAATTATCAAAATACAAGAATTTAAAATGACTTTGTTAGAAAATTTTCATTCGTACACCATTGATAATATCCCACGAAAATATAATCGACATCTAGATGCAATGACAAGTGCGGCTTCTCTGATATATCCTCAAGATCCTTCAAAAGATTTCACATTTATTATGCACACAATTATGAAACCATCGATAGAATGTAAAGTAGAAGAAGTATTATCAACCACCATGGAAAGCTCTAGTGAATGGTATGCATCGAGATTTAATTATTTAAAATATGATACCCTTCCTAAGCCAAAAACTAAGAATATTCGAGCTCACCTTTGAAAGCTTGCATCTAAATATATAATTCTTATTGACAAGTTGTATAAAAGTTATTTCAATGGTATTTTACTTAGATGCTTTAAACAATATAAAATTCCCACATCACTTGAGGAATCACATTCAAGTGCTTGTCAAGGTCATTTTGGTGGAAGATCATTAGTTCAAAAGTTAATCCGCATAGGATAATATTGGAGACATATGGAACAAGATTGATTTGCATATGTTAAGAAATGTCACAAATTTCAAGAGCATATCAATTTAATTCACACTCCTACTTTTGAGATTCATGAAAAAGTTCTTATTTGGCCCTTCTTATTATGGGGTCTAGATCTTATTAGAAAAATATCATGACCCTCCTCCATCAGACATACATTCATAATCACTACAATAGATTATTTCATTAAATGGGTAGAAGCAATTCCTCTTCATTCAACTACTGACATAATATGTCATTTCATATTTGAACACATTATTGCTTGCTTTGGACTTCCTTCCATGTTAATTTTGAAAAATGGGAAACCATTTAAGGATGTGAAGAAGTTCTTAGAAATTTTTGGTATACAAAATCATTTTTCAATACCTTACTATATGCAATCTAATGGTCAAGTTGAATCAACTAATAGAACCCTCAAACGAATATTAAGGAAAATAGTAAGCAAAAATAATAAGGATTGGAACACAAATCTAACACGTGTGTTATGGGACTATTGTATGAATGGTAAAACATCAACTAGGAATACCCCTTATAACTTTTTTTATGGCACCAAGGTAATAATGCCCTTGGAATTAGAGATTCCTTCATTAAGAATCACTCTTCAAGGACTTATTGATGATAATACTTATAAAGAACAATGATTGCATCAACTTGAAATGCTTGACGAACAACACATTATCAATATTGACCACCTTCAAGCTTATTCTAGAAGAATGTAGTGTAGTTACAATTATAAATTCATCCCTCAGTTATTCAATAGAGGAGATTTGGTGTTATTTGAGAATTAGTGTAACATCAATGCTACCTCAACTGAAAAAGGATAATTCAGCCCTACTTGGTTAGGACCATACATAATTAATGAAATTTATTTGTTTGGAGCATACATGTTAACAAAAATAGATGGTACACCTCTTAAAGAACCTATTAATGCCACACATTTGCGCCAGTACTATGTCTAATTTTCTTGAATAGTGTGAATGATAAAAGCAGTGGTGTTAGAGTTGGTAGATGACATTCTATATTCTCTCACATTGCTTTGTTCTTGAAAAATAATTATTTATGTGTCTTGAATACTAAATTAATTATTTAAATTAACTTCTAGGTGGTTACTTTAGGTTTCATTCTATTCAAGTCCATCTTGTGTGTTGTATTATATTAGATCCTTATATGCATTTAATGTTCTTTAATTAGATCATAAGTACATTTAATTTAACATAACATACTTAATTATAATGTTGCATCTAAAAGAAACTAAAATAGTTTTAATTAGATCACATAAAAAATGTTAGACATTTATTAAATAGTCTTACAAAGATGATTTGATAAATCACATTGTCATCTAAATTAAAACACATAAGTATCAAAAATAAAATAAATGTAAATGATCAATATATATATATATATATAAATTATAGTACATGTCATAAAATATATATAATTTTGGTGTGGTTTGTGACTACTAGATCCCTTGGGAGTTGGTGATCACATCCATTGAGAAATGTTCCATAAGAGATAGTAATATGTGATCATGATACAATAAGATAATATACTGCATACTGAAGGACCTCTGCTCATCCAATAGCCATAGTCTCCCACCCTATGACCTCTAGGTGGTCTTTCTCTATGCAATATCTATCTACTTGTAGCCTGGCTACCTCTGCATGAAGTCTCTCGACCTCCACTGGACCTCAAGATGATTGAAGCTCCTCATATGTAGCCTCAGAATGACTAGTAGCACCCTCGTATGCTCCTCTCAATCTAACATAAGGTACAAATAGCTCTAGGTGCTGCTCCACATTAGGTGGGGAAATGTAGTCTATGCCAATAGCTTGATCGAGGAATGGAGGTAATATCTCTATAACTACATGTTGATAGAGATCATATAACTCTCACAAACCCTAGAAGATAGAAATCATAAATATAATTAGTACACATCATGATATATGTATATATATATATATAAATCATAAACATAAGCATAAGTATGATAGTATAAGCATAACTATAAATAAAATGTCATCACCTAGATCTCAGTCAACTTTGTAAAGACAACCTCATCTTGTGTATGAGGCATGGAGGATGTTCTAGCCTCTCCATTCTCAGAAGTGTTGGTGCATTTTGTGGCTATTGTCTATGATCTACTGACATGAGTGAGAGGTAAATTTCTCCACTCATGAGCAACTAGACCCTTTTCTAATGTGTCACTACCCTCACTCATCAACTTCTCCTCCTCTCCCTCATAGTCTGGGTCTACCTCATCATCATAATCCTCATATATTTCATTTGCAAATAGATCTGAATCCTCGAGCCATATATCCTCACCTATCTCTTCCTCCTCATCCCTCTAATCTGGAAGTGGTCTGGAAAAGCTTAAAGGATGATCCATAGGGAATATAGGAGTAGGTTGAGCTACTTCCCACCACTCTGCATATGCATGTGTAGCACCAATGTCATCAGTGTTAGAGATTGGGGCATATCAAGATCATCGTCTAAGTCACTAGATCTAAGATCATCCACTATCAGCCATTTGGTATCTCTTGACCTATGGGCACTCTGCATTGATCACCTATAAAAAAGGGCATTACGAGTGGTACCTGTATTTTCCCAAACTGTCACATGACATGATCGTATTAGAATGGTATTACTACATAATCATGCATTCCTAGAAGAAACATATCCCTCTATATCCTCCTCAACTATAGAGTCTCATTTGGTAATTCTAGTATCAGCTAGTAAGGTCTCCAAAGGACCTCCTCCTCATCTAGTCGATCAAATATGACTCTACAAAAAGGTAAATCCCCATATTGCCACACCCATCTTAGTGGATAACTGAATACATGTTGATATCCTAGATCATACATAGATGGAAACCTTGTCAGCCTAGTGCATGTGATATGCTCAAGAAACCAAACCTGCAGTACTATACAATGTACCATGTTATCAACCTCATGGTATGAAAATATCCCTAAATCATAATATATATGTGCAAGAATGCTATAGCTCCATGCATACATGGTCTTGTGACTCTCCATCTTCCCAATCACATGAACAAGGCCTCCATCCAAATGTGCTCCTTGACCATCAAGGACTAATACTAGTGCTACAGTGAACATCATGGTCCATCTCAAAAGTGGTGACTTGTACCAGAGAAAAAAGGACCTCTTGCTTGGCATGGGAATAATTCATGATAAACTAGACTTAATGAGGCTTTTATTTAGTGTTGTGAGGTGTTTTACATGTCCACACTAGGTATTGGAACCTTTAAAATTGAATAAAATGGATTTATTAATGTCTTGTGAAGGTGTTGTGAAGTGTTGTAAAATATTTCTATACTTTTCTAGACTCTATTCATTATAGTTCACCTAAAAATAACATTTTCATCATTTATCAAGTCCTATTTTAAAGTGTTGTAAAGTCTTGTAACAATATTTCATGCTTTCTTAGGCATAATTTCACTATTTACACCTTTCTTATGCTTTATTTGATCCCTCTATACCCTTATAAGGCTTAATTAAGTATATTTTTTAATGTAAACCTGACAAATAATATTAAATGTGACTTAATTCCTGACACCCACTTTCAAGTCTAAGGTGGGACCCATTCACCATGGGTGGTGAATGAGTCCCTCTTGGCTCCAAATTCAAAATATTTTAAATTTCCTTTCAGGTTTTTATTCAAATTTACCCTATGTCGACCTGTTATGAGGTATCATTGGGTTATTGAGGAAAAAGGGTGTATAAATAAGCATTTTTATATCCATTTTAATCCCATTCATTCAATAGCTCATTTACTTCATTCATTCATCATCTATCTTCTCTATCAAGTCAAGCAAGCTAGGGTTTCATCGTTGCAAGTCATCAAATTAGCTTCCTAAGACACCCAAGGGTAGATTATTCATGTTTTGTTGTAGAAAATCAAGATCAATCATCATGGCAAGGTAATAACTCTATTTTTTCATGCTTCAGTACAATATTTTCTTCATTTGGTTTAATTACCTAAAAAGGGGTTTGACCAAGGCAAACCCCCATGCCCTAACAATCAACATTTTCTCTCTTTTCCTTTGTTTGTTTGCAGATCTAGGTACTTTGAAGACTTGGAAATCATTGAAGATTATGTTGCAAACTTGTTGAAGCCATCTCCACTTTTTCAAGGTCAAAACCTACACAAAAGTCACCAACAATGCTAAAAGTCAAGGTTTTAGATATCGACACTTGGAGGTGCAGATTAAGCAAACCGAGAGGTCTAGATTCCATATTTGAGTTTTTAGAAAAGCCAAAGTGGACTAACTCACCTAGAGTGGCAAAAAAGTTCCATTCTACTTGTTTCCTAAATATTTTTGTAGATTTTGATACACATTTGGCTAAAATGGGCCTCGATATAGGGTATGTGCATGATCATGATGGGCCAAAAAGTGGTGATATGATGGGTATGTGTAGGGTATGTGGATGACAAATTTTTTTACCCAAAACTAATGAAATGAAAAGGGTTTTTAAAGGATTCTCAAATTTCCACCAATATAAATTATGCTTTACTTTGAATTTAATAACTAATTATTATTCATTTTCTATTTGAATTATGAGTAAAGTCTTGATTGATAGGCTGATTGAAAAAAATCTATAGCTTTTAAATGGTATCACATTTTTTAAATCCAAAACATGTGTCACATTCTATGCTTCGCATAATATAGGATTAAAAAAAGAATAATTGAATTTCACAAAGTTTTGACCAAGTTAAGGTGGTCAGACATATGAGTTTTTATATTTTTAAAATGTTGTAATAAAAAATTTCATAATTAATTATTTACTTGGAAAAAATTACAAAAAATATGCATCACATCGGACATGAGTCCTCTACTTATATCTAAAATCTTATAAAAAAATTATCATTTTATTGTGGTTAGGGTGGTCAAGCAGACACCTACTTATTTTTTCTTTGAAATTTAAGTACTACTACATTGAAATTTCAAATTTTCACCAAATAGATTTTAAAAAATAAAATAAACCTAGTAGTTTGGAAACTACATTGAATTTTCTATAAATTTTATTCTTACATGTTTTTGAAATAATACAGATAACTTATTCAAATTTTTACATCAAGTTGCCTAACTCTGATTTTTTTGAATTTTTTGCCACTTAAGGGCCCTTTCTTCCATGATGATCCTACACATACCCTACAATTTTCTAGAACTAGGACTGATTTGCCCAAAATGGAAAATGAGTCCTACCAGGCCTAAAAATCAACATCTTCAGAATCTCAGAGTCATTTCCAATCTCCAACAAGTTCTTAGTTGCACACATTCAGTTTTACAGATTTTTGTTTTGTTTTACTTGCATTTCTAAGTCATTTTCTAGGTCTTTTTGCATATCACAATGTGGTTTCAAACATTGCATATTTCTTAGGTTTTGCATACATAATCAGTCAATTGCATTGTTTAGTTGCATTTAGATCATCTCATTTAGTCTTAATTGCATTATACATTGCATAATTTGAGTGAACCACCTAGACTTTTGAGTGGGGTTTATCTCTCTCCTTTTAGGTGAAACATCCTAAGAGTGCAAGAGTATCCTATAAGCCCTACCTCAAAATCTATGGTTCACGACCATGCGTAGAGTAGCCATGATAGCTCAATACATGGCCCTACGATCTCCTCTCAACCTAGTCCTCCATGGAAGTACCCTATGTGCGGTCTCATCTTCCCATATGACTGATCCTCTATGAAATGGACTCTCACCTTGAATAGGAACTCAAAGGATGTGATGTACATCCTCTAGAGTGATCATCATCTCAGTTGTAGGTGGATGAAATGTATAGGTGTCTACATCCCATATCTTTGCTAATGCCATTAACATGGCATGATACCTCATGGGAGGAATTAGGTACACCCAATATACCCCTATAGCCTATAGAATATGATTCTCTCCCTTTGATAGTGTTGAGACAAGGTCCCGTAGCTAACAAAATAATCTATCATCAAGATGCTATCATGACTGAGGTGGAATCTAACAAAAAAGCATAAATATGTCCTAAAAGCATTGTAAAATATTAAATCTATACATCAATAGCAAAAAACTATGATAAAATTTCTCTAGGATACTTTTCTAAGGGTCCTAGACACTTTATTCCCTATTTGGGACACTTCATGAAGAAACGAGAAACTTTGTGACAAAGTGGGTCACTTCATGAAAAAGTGGGACACTTTGCGAAAAAAGGAGATTTTTTTTAAAAAAAGGGGAGGCTTTGTGAATTTTTCTTCCAAGGTCGTGAATCTATCTAGAAATGAATAAAAACATAAAATAAATGTGTAAAAACAAAGCTAAGGTATAGAAGAATTCACTCACTTGATTCTGAAGGTCACCTTGTGCTACCTCCTCATATAGGCTATCGAGTCTCGAGGGCATGTACTCTTGAACACCTAACATTTTCACTCACTCTGCAATGAAGTCAAGTTGCAAAAAGGTAAAAGAAAAAATTATTACAAATTACTCTACTTTTTACTCTAATATATGTTAAAATTAGGTCTTTAGCATATTAGGGTTAAAAGTTTATTTGTCATTCAAACTAGCATACTAGGGGTTGGAGAACTTTATTTTCAATGCCGTTTGTTGCATTGGATTCATGAATCTGCTATGTTCTCATCAAACATATATCATTATGTGGTATGGTACCTAGAAATACCCTATGATACAACTTATGCAATTCAATGTGGTCCAAATGCTACCTTGATTCCTCCCCCATAAAGCAATTGAAATAAAGGGGGGCATACATCTACCCTTGAATTCAATTTTGTAAAAAATTTAGATAAGAGGATTTTTCAACAACTAATGAATTTGTGTTGTAGGATGTGGTTCCTAACATTGTAGTTTTGTAGATAGCTATAGTGAGGTCTTCACTCACTCGTATTGCGAATGAATCTATATGAGTATCCTTTTATGAAATGAAGTTTATTTTTTATTTTTTAGATTCCTTTAGCTTACATATGCATGTAGAGTCATGAACCATATATTTTTCACTCCAATGCACTTCTTTGACTCTTCTAGGGTTTTTCACCTAAAAGGAGAGAGGTAGGGCAAAAAACGTTAAAGGGTTCATTCAAATTATGTTATGTGTGATGTTATTTAAGCTAAATGAAGTGAACTAAATGAAATTAAGTGATCTATATGACTGATTATGAATGCAAAACTAAGATTTAGGCTATGTTGGAAAACACAATGTGATATGCAAACAATGAACTAAGAATGAATAAAATGCAAAATAGAAAGAGAAAGGATGAATCAGAGTGCCCCTGGGAAAGATTTGAGGAATTTGGAATGGTATGAATGTTGTATGAAATTACCGAAAATCAATAGTGGGACTCATTCGCCTAGGGTGGCAAATTAATCCCGCTATAAGTGAAAAACTATCAGAAACAAGTTTTTGACTGACGTGATTAGAATATGAAAAAACCTATATTTTAAATCTTAAGGTGAGACTCATTCACCACTAGTGGAAAATCAGTCCTCTCCCAAAATTCTAGGAACTCGGGAGACAACTCTGCAACACCAGATCTAGAAATGTCTGCTTGTTGGTTTGCCAAAGTCAATTCTATAGGAAACAAACATAATACCTTCTCCAAGCTTGAAATATGATTAATTTGGCTTGAAGCACCTAGTTGACTTGTTGACCAATCTTCAATCACCTAAATTCTTGTTAAATTTTCATACATAGGTATGCAAACACACATGCAAGAGGGGAAAAATGGTTGAGCGTTAGGAAATAGGGGTTTGCCTTGGTCAAACCCCACTTTGGTACAATCAAACCCTTAATAAAATAATGAAATACAAGAGAATGATAAATGAAAAACATGCAAATGCTATCAACTTACCAAACCCTTATTGATGAAAATATGAAGTTATATCAATGGATGATCCAAAATGCTTGAATAATGATTGATTTGATGTTGTAAGATGCTTAAATGCTTGAATGTGTTATGAGATTGAATGCTTGGATGAATGGGGGTTGTAATGGATGTAAAAACACTTATTTATACAATATTATGCCTTAGTAACCCATTAAAACATCATCACAGGCTGACATCAAGTGATTTTGAATAAAAACCTAGAAGGAAATTTTAAAAAAATTGAATTTGCGGCCAAGGGGGACTCATTCGCTACCCATAGCGAGTGTGTCCCACCTAGGACCTAAAAAATGGGTGACAGTAATTATCTTGTATTTAATGTTGTTTTTTGGGCTTACATTAAAAAATACACTTAATTAAGGCTTATAAGGGAATAAAGGGGTCAAATAAATCATAAGAAAGGTGTAAATAGTGAAACTGTGCCTAGAAAAGTGTGAAATCTTGTTACAAGACTTTACAACAATTCAAAATAGGACTTTACTAGTGATGAAAAGGTGACTTTTAGGTGAATTGTAACGAATAGAGTCTAGAAGAGTGTAGAAATGTCTTACAACACTTCACAACACCTTCACAAGACGTCATTATTAGAATTTTAGTACCTAAATATGCATGTTCAAGCCATGATATGGCATACAATCAGAGAAAAATAAACCAAACATCATGAAGTAGGGCCTAAAAGACCATAAAAATGATAAGGGTCCATTTCTCTATGATGCATTTAGCCCCCACTTTAGTGAGAGGATGAACTTGCTTCAAACTCACACTATAGTAGCCACACATATCGAGAGGAGGGTTCAAATGTACTTATGTTAGCAAGATAGAATGACAACGTTCAAGAAGGATTATCAATCCCCTAGGATGAAGATCCCATGGAAAACTAAACATAAGAACAAAAGAACATAGAAATGTCGAGAATTGGATGAAGCTTTGATCGTTTGTCCAACTAGTTGTGGATTAGATCTAGGCTAAAAGAGAATGTATACTCACTTTGAGGTGACATAACTCATGGTGGTCCTTCGGGTGAGAAGGCCCATGTATACTCATTCTGGGGCCACGAAATTTTTGGAGTGTCTGTGAGGTGAGAAATCCCAAAAGGGAAGATACATAAGCTAGTTGGTATGCACTCACAAACACGAAGGTGGCTATGGGGAAATTTATGCCGCTAGATGGGCTTCCCACTCAACCATATCAAATTTATACCTCCTGATAAATTTAACAAGGTTCCACAAGGAAAATGTCAGTTCCTGCTTCATGAGACAAGTAAAGCTCAGTTTTCTTAGAACTCATGAACAAAAAGGTAGGTACCACAAGCATGCAAGTTGCATTATGCAAGGTGGCAAAAACTACGAAATGTAAAAAAATGAAAAAATGTAAAAATGCAAAAGATGTTTAAAGAAGTCTTGTTAAGTTTATGCAAGGTCAATCACTTAGGGAAAATTGTGTCTAATGTCTCCAAGAGAGGACCAATCAAATAATAATATAGTCACAACTTAGGGGACGTAGTGTATCACATTAAGCCACCAAGAGGAATGTAATATGCTAAGATAGATCACACTTATGAAGGAAATCACACCCAATGTCATCCACAAAGTAACTAACACGTCATATAAATGACAAGGCTACACTAGGAACCAAGAATGCAAATGAATTAATGGTAATGTATGCCTCCCACTTTAAAGGAATTGCAACACACCATTTTGTGAGCAATTGCTTGAATGTAGCGAAAGAAAGAAAATGTGAAAAGAAAACAAGACATGAGAGCCAACTTGGAAAGCCCTTATGCTAGGTCATATGTTTCTGAGTAAGGCTACATCATGTGCATGAAAAGGAAAAAAAAGAAAAGGAGGTTTCCCCCCAAAAAATAACACACCAAACACATAATGGATCTATGGATTTGGGGTCAATAAGTTTGTTGCTACAATGTTTTTATGAAAAAGCTCATAATTTTCATCATTCCCCAAAGCACATAGAATTGAAAGAATGATACAAAGAGAGTGAAAAAAAGAGGAAAAACAAAGTCCATTTTGGTTCAACATGGAAGAGACATTGTGTTCTCAATGCCTTCCATCTTCCCCAAAAGGAAAACACAAGTGAAAAGAAAGAAAATGAAAAAGGTCAATGGAAAAGAAAAAGATTTTGGGTCAACATGAAGGAGACATTTCAGTGTCAATGCCTTTCGTCATCCCCAAAAAGGAAAACCCAATACAAAAAGAGAAAAATCACAGACCTTTTGGGTCAACATGGAAGAGACATAGGGCATCTCAACACTTTGTTTCATACCCAAAAAGGAAAACAGAAAAGAAAAAGAGAAAAAGCACATAACTTTTGGGTCAACATGGAAGAGAATAGAGCATCTCAATGCTTTGCATCATCCCCAAAAGGGAAAACACAAAAAAAAAGAGAAAAATCATGAACCTTTTGGGTCAATTTGGAAGAGACATAGTGCATCTCAACACTTTGCATCATCCCCAAAAAGGAAAACACAAAACAAAAAGAGAAAAAGACAATACATGACATATAGAAGAAGATAGGTACAAATAGAAGTGTACGAGAAGAGAGAAACCATCAAACTCATGATATAGGGGAACATGATACAAACATGAAAGTGCAAAAGTGAAAATAAAAAGAGAAATGCAAAAAAAGGCTAGTTAAGTGAATGTGATTCAACCATCTAACAAGTCATCCCCCTCCCAATCATGTTTAGTATAATGTGAGGGTGGTTGACTATCCAAAGGAAGAACTGCAAGCATCAAACTAGGAGTCATACCAAGTTCTTCACTTGGTTGAGAAGATTTATAATTTAAGCTCATTGTAGAGGAAAATAAAGAGTTTGGATCATTGTGCACTTCTTCATATTTTTTTCTATCATTGCATCATCATCATCATCATCATCAAGATTGATGACAACGGGAGGACGAAGGGTAAATTCCAAGGAAGGATGTATCAAAAGCTATGGCTATTGTATTGGTTCATTTTTTGTGAAGGTTGCACTAGACTATCTTGTGGTGGGTTAGGAGAAGGATGGTGGTCATCTATTACTTCTGTCAAAGGTGAAGGTTGATTGTCTTTATTTTCTTCTATGTGAGATTGATGGGCAATGAGACAACGACGACATCTGCATTCCCTAGCACCACAGTTTCATTTAATTATATTTTGGAGTTGTTGAGGTGTAAGAAAGGATTGAGTCATCATAGTTTCTTCTCCTTCTAAAGGGGGAAGAAAAAAAGAAATAGAAGAGGATGGATCAATCACTTTCTCCTTCGCTTTATACACTTGTTTAATTCAAGGAGGCATGATGAGATTGGTTTCACTTTCTCTAGGTTGTTTAAACGAGGAAGGTGAAGTGTTTTTTTTTGGTTGTTCATGAGGTTGTATGATTTGTTCATTGTCATACTCAAGTTGAAGCATGGTTTCATTTATGATAGGAAGAGAAAAAGTTGATGGGGAGATTTTATGAAGAGACAATTCAGCTATATGTTTGGCTTTGAACTTTTGATAAGTTATGAAGAAGAAATCCTTTTGAGGGGTAATGGGTTCCATGGGTTCAGGCCAAAAGGCTTCTAAGGAAAAATTAACTTTAGAGGATAATGGATTAAAGCCACTATGGTGTATGGTAAATATTTCATTTCCATGTGGAAACTTCAAACACTTGTGAACCACTGAAGGGACCACTTTCATTGAGCTAAGCCAAGGGTGGCCTAGCCACAAACGACATTGATCTGATTGTGGAATAATAGAAAATGTTACATCCGAAGTTTTGGGTCCTATTTGTAATGGGAGCACAATCGATCTAATCGTAGGGCATGCAAAACCAATATGTGTCTAAATCCATGCAGTTGGTTTATTATAATCATCTTGATAGAGATTGTGTAATACTAAAAACTCTTCTTTGATTACATTTTCACCATAGGCAAGATTTATTAATATCCTATTGGTGGGTTTATCATAGATTCTATCGGCTATGTAAAGAAGACCATCAAGAAGTTTTTGAAGTATATCTTTAGCTGAAAAAGTGATATCAAGAGATTTATTACTTTGGCCCTTATGAGGGATAAGGTCTATTGCACCCACAAGTTTATCCATAGGATTAACTTGGGTAATAGTTGGAGTTATATCATGTTGATCATTATTTGTATTATCATTCATTACATTAGTGTTTGAAGGTTCACTAGCCTTGACAAATGATATATTATGTTTAGGCATGTGATTGGTGAAAATTTGTAAATTTTGGTTAGGGGGTGCAACATAATTATTGCCTTGATCATTAACACCCGCAATGGAAAAATGGCCTGAATCAATCAGGTCTTGAGCTAAATGTTTTAGGCGCTTGCAGTGTTCAGTGTCATGTCCATTTTGGTGATGAAAATGACAATAAGCATTAGGTTTGAAGGTGGGTGGTAATGGCTAGGTGGGATCAAGTGGTTTAATAGGTTGCAAAGTGATCATGTGTTGTTGAAGCAACTGGTTCATTGTGTTGTGGAGGGTATTGGGTAAGGGAGTATATTGTCTCTTCGGGTCCCCATAGGTATAAGGCACCACCGATTTAACAACTACCACTTAGTTTGGAACTAATTGGGTTGGTTGTGGTTGTGGAGGCATATTGAACTGTAAAAAGCCTCTATTTGGTTTGCAAAAGCTGTGTTTTTTTGGTTTTGTGGTTTAGATTTTTCAGCGTGGTTAGAATTAGACTTTGAGTCTCGACTAGAAACTGAATTGTGATAATCACATAGTGTTGTGCATAAATGCATGAATGAAGGGAATTTCATCATAGTTAATTTATCTTGAAGGTTTGTGTGCAAGTTTTCAATAAACATATTCTGCAGATGTGCATTAGGAATCTTGACATCAATTTGAGCATACAATGACTGGTATGGTGAGATAAAATTAGTTATTTTTTTATCCATTTTTTGTCTACATCACATGAGGTCATCCATGGTCTTTTTAGGTGTAATATGAACTTGAAAGTGACTTATGAAAGCATCCACCAATTCATTGAAGGATAAGATGGAATGATTGGGCAAGTTGGAGAACTAGTCTAATGCAGTATCTTTCAAGGTTCTTGGAAAAAGTTTGGCTAAGAGTTTATCATCAAGGACAAAATCACTGCATAAATCTATATAAGCATTAACATGGTTGATAGGGTCTCCTTTACTTCCATATTTCTCAAATTGAGGAATTTCTATCCCTTGTGGCATCGAGGTTCGTAATATTTCTAAGGATAAGGGGATACTAGGGACATGATATGTGGGTGGAGCAGTTTGACCTTGGCTAATGGTGGGAAGTTGTTGTTGTATGGAGGAAATAGTTGTAAGGAGTTGTGTAAGAATAGAGTTGGGGTAAGTGGTTTGGGTGGAAGGGAAAATGGTGATCAAGTGTATATGATGTTAGGGGAAGTGAAAGGAACACTAAGAGAGGTGAAGGTACTGGAGGGTACTTGTGAAGCCGCAAGAGAACTAGGAGTGCTAGTTGGAATTGGGAAAGAAGGAGCCACATAACTAACTTGGTGCATAGTTGTGGTGACTTTCAGAGTGGTATAAGTTGGTATGGATGCTATAGTTGAAGGGGTAGGAACTTGAGGCCCTCCTTGGCTTACAATATTTTTTGCAGATTGGGTATTAGAAGAGGCATGTTTATTGTAAATATCATAAATTATCTTCATAACTTGCAAGCCATCATCACTTTCAATCAAATGATGAAGGTTTTCAATTGTGGGTATGGTGGTGGTGGAAATGTTTTCAAGGGACAAGTCTCGTTGTACATGTGCAAAATCCTCATGGATATTAATGACCTTTTCTTGCGGGAGGGAGTTGTTTTGGGTGTCAACATTCATTGGACGAAAAGGTGAAGGCATAGAAGTGGTATTTTCAATGCCTAATGCACCATTGTCCATACTAGGAGTAGGAGCTCTTGAGATCCCAAGGTCCACAATGAAAGTGCTATTGTGGGAGGCCATGAGTCTAGAAATTCTCTCACTAAAGTATTATCAATGGGGCACCAAACACTCATACAAGTATTACAAAGAGATGGGGTGAATGTAAATGCAAGGTAATCCAGGAGTTTGAAATGCAAATAATAGAAAGTATGCTAACTATACTAGAGAATTAACTATAGAAAATAGAAATAGAGAAAAATGCTAGAAAAATGCCAGAAAATGTTGTGTAGAATGTGCAAGTGGACTGATTCGCCTAGGGTGGCGAATGAGTCCAATTATGAAATATTTTATGTTTTTTAGAATGTTTAAAATGATTCTAATGCTATTCAGATGGCAATTAAGGATGCAAAATGCAGATTTTCAATTTTTTCAAGGATATGCAATGCAAAAATGAAATCTAAACAAAGTTTTCACTAATGCAAGATGAGAAATCCCAGAATGCAAAAACAAAACAACAACCTAATTGAATGTTGATGCAAATGTAATCTAGGATGCAGTATGTGAATAAAATAAAAAATGTAAAGTGTTCAAAATGCAAGTTCTCCAAAATGAACCATAGATTTTTGGCACCAATGCACTTCTCTAGCTCTTCTAGGGTTTTTCACCTAAAAGGAGAGAGGTAGGCCCAGAAATGCTAAAAGGTTCATTCAAATTATGTTATGTGTGATATTATTTAAGCTAAATGAAGTGAACTAAATGCAATTAAGTTGTTCTATATGACTGATTATGAATGAAAAACTAAGATTTAGGCTATGTTGGAAAGCATAATGTGATATGCAAACAATGAACTAAGAATGAATAAAATGCAAAAAAAAAAAGAGAAAGGTTGAATCAAAGCACACCTGGGAAAGATTTGATGAATTTGGAATGGTATGAATGTTTTCTAAAATGACTGAAAATCAACAACACCTCATTCGTCCAGGGTGGTGAATTAGTCCTGCTACAAGTGAAAAACTATTAGAAACAATTTTTTGACTGACGGGATCTAGAATCTGACAAAACTTAGATTTTTCAGTCTTAAGGTGGGACTCATTCACCACTGGTGGCAAATCAATCCTCTCCCAAAATTTTGGGAAATCAAGAGAAAACTCTACAACACCAGATCTGGAAATGTTTGCTTGTCAGGTTGCTGAAGTCAATTCTGCAGGAAACAGATAGAATACCTTCTCCAAGCTTGAAATATGATTGATATGACTTGAAGCACCTATTTAAATTGTTGACCAATCTTCAATCACCTAAATTCTTGTTAAATCTACATACATAGGTCTGCAAACACACATGCAAGAGGGGAGAAATGGTTGAGGGTTAGCAAATAGGGTTTTGCCCTGGTCAAACCCCACTTTGGTAATGAAACCCTTAATAAAATAATGAAATGCAAGAGAATGATAAACAAATAATATAAATGTTATCAACTTACCAAACCCTTGTTAATGAAAATATGCTTGAATGAATGGGGGTTGAAATGGAGGTAAAACACTTATTTATACAATCTTGTGCTTTAGTAACCAGTTAATACCTGATCATAGGATGACATCAAGTGATTTTGAATAAAAACCAGAAAGGAAATTTTAAAAATTATGAATTTGGAGCCAAGGGGGGACTCATTCACCACCCATGGCGAATGGGTCCCACCTAGGACCTAAAAATGGGTGTTGGGAATTATCTTGTATTTAATGTTGTTTGTTGGGCTTACATTAAAAAATTTACTTAATTAAGGCTTATAAGGGCATAAAGGAGCCAAATAAAGCTTAAGAAAGGTATAAATAATGAAATTGTGCCTAGAAAAGTGTGAAATCTTGTTACAAGACTTTACAACACTTCAAAATAGGACTTGATTAGTGATGAAAAGGTGATTTTTAGGTTAATTGTAATAAATAGAGTCTAGAAGAGTGTAGAAATGTCTTACAACACTTCACAACACCTTCACAAGATGTCATTATTTGAATTTTAGTACCTAAATGTGCATGTTCAAGCCGAGTTATGACATAAAATCAAAGAAAAATAGACCAAACATAATGAAGCAAGGCCTAAAAGACCATGAAAATGAGAAGGGTCCATTTTTCTACGGTGCGAGTCATATGGGCACTAAAGTGGGGGCTAAATTTAGTGATGGAAATTATATGCCCTTCTTAGAGATGGTAAAATTTCTCACTTAATTTGGACCTATTTTGGTACCCTTGTATTCATGACCCCTTTAAATCATCATTAATAGGCCCCTAAGACCCTTTATTTTAGATCTCAAGGCATATTTCAACTAAAATCTTGACAAAATAAAAAAAAGCATTAAAATTTCTAACAACCCATCATTTTTAGACCCCAAGGGTGGGACTCATTTTCCACTTTAGGTGTATGAGTCTGCCTAGGTGGGACCCATACACAAAAAGTGGTGTATGAGTCCCGTGTGGCCCATTTTTAGGGTTTGAGTGAGAAATTCAAGTTTTTAATTCAAAATTTTGGTTGATGTCAACATTTGAGATCTAATAAATGGTAAATTAGATGAAGTTCCTATATAAACAAGGTTTCAAGTCATTATTTTCATCTAGAATATCAATTCAAGATCTATGCATTCACAAGCACTCAAATACACTTTCACAAGAGCATTCAAGAGAAAGTAGCAAGAAAAAGTTGAAGTCATGGAGCAACATTATAGTGTTTTTGTAGGTCTTCAAGCTCACTTTCATTCAAGATTTACCATTTTCAAGGATATATTATGGTCACCTATGGTGAATCATGATGGATTCTAGATTGGGGAGATGTAACTAGCCATCAAATCAAACCTAATGATTTTTTTCCTAAGCCATTCCATCCTACATGATCACTCTACTTTTAGCCTAAAGGATGGTACATGTTTTATTGTGTCTTATTAAGGAGATTAGAAATCCCCCAATGTGAGTAATCCATTTTCATGCTTCATTCATTCATCTCATTCTAACACATTAGAATAGGGTTGCATTGTATTTCATATCTCCTAATCTTAGATGCACTTAAGATTAGGGTTTGCATTCACATTTACTAACAAGATCTATTGTTTCTATCAAGGTTTAAGTACCCAACTAGGGGTTTGACCAAGGAAAACCTCCCATAAGAAAATCAACACTATATTCTATTTTGTAGGCTTTTTTATAGGTTCAAATCTAGAAATTGGGTAGGGAAGGAAGAATAGGGAGAGAAGAGAAAATTCAACCTTTCACTTTTTGAAAAAGAAGAATAGGACTAATACAACACTTGTGGAATATGAGTCCTAGTATAGTGATTTTTCTCATTTTAAGAGTTCCATACTAATCATTGCAATATTTATGTTCCTAACCAGAAATCCTATTCTAGGACTAAATCACCTAGCCTAGTGTATGAGTCCTAGTGTGCATTAAATTTAGCATTTTTCAATATTTCATACCTTGTTATGAGCTGCTAAAGGTTTCTAGGTGCATCTCTCTTATTTCTTAGTTTACTTATTTGATTTATATTCATTTATAGGTCACTAATTTGAGCTTTAAAAATCATTAGGTTTTATTACTATATCTTGCATGTTACTATTCTTTCCAAGCCCTAGATTGGTGGTGAACCCCTTTTAGTTTCTAAACATACCCTAGGACAGCCCTTTGTAGATCTATCTCTCATTCTATCATTGGATTGAGGTCTCTAAGGTATCCTTGAGTGAAACTTGAGTGAAATGGGCCCTAACCCTAGTGTTCCATCTCCTAAAAGGTGGAGTACACTATTTCCATTGTTTCATATTTATACTAGGCAAGGTCCTTTTTTGCACCCAAACATGCCAAAATAGTTTGAGCTACACTACACTGACAATATCTCTTTTGAGACCAAAGAGAAAAATCCAAGAAAACTTTGATGAATTGTTACTCAAAAATTGTGGCACTTAGAAACATTTTTTCTAAAGACACTAGATCATGTATATCCCCTCTACAATAACGTCTCAATTTTTTATATCACTGAGTCCTATGGGGTGTCAAGTTTTCATTTGATAGAAAAAGTATCAAATGCATGTACTGTAAAGTTGCAAGGTCATGTAATTTTCATTTTTTCATTGTGTGACCAAACTAACAATTTCAACATATTCATATGGGTAGGTTTACACTAGGAAAGGTCTTGTTTTGCAACCAAACATTCTAGAACTGTCCAGGCTACATTGCATTAGTGATTTCTCTTAAGAGACCAAAGTGTAGAAAGGTAACAAAATTTGATGAGATGCTACTCATAAATTTTGTCACTTAAAAACATTCCATCTAAAGGTATAAGATCATTTAGGGACACTCTATAATAACCTCTCTCATTTTTTGATATCCCTAAGCCATTTTTCCGTGGTGTCAAGTTTTGAGTTGATGAAAAAGCATCAAATGCATGTAGTGTAAAGTTGCAAGGTGGTGTAATTTTCAATATGTTCATCGTGCAACTAAATTTATAGTTCCAACACATCTATATTAGTAGGTTTATGCAAGGAAAGGTCCTCTTTTACACCCAAACATACTGGAATTGTTTGAGCTACATTGCACTGATGATATCTCTTAAGAGACCAAAGTGTAAAAAGGTAGAAAATTTTGATGAGATGTTACTCAAAAACTATGGAACATAGAAACATTTTTTTATAAGGGTATAGGATCATGTAGGTCCCCTCTACAATAACCTCTCTCGATTTTTATATCCTAGGACATTTTCCCATGGTGTCGAGTTTTAGTTGATGGAAAAAGCATCAAATGCATCCAGAGTGTAAAGTTGCAAGGTGTTGTAATTTTCATTCTATTCATCATGTGATCAAATCAATGATAGTTCCAACATGTCTAGATGGATAATTTTATGCTAGGAAAGGTCCTATTTTGCACTGAAATGTGCTAAAATAGTATGGGCTACATTGCACCAACAATTTCCCTTAAGTTACCAAAGTGTGAAAAGGTACAAAACTTTGATGAGATATTACTCAAAAGATATGGCACTTAGAAACATTCTATATGAAGGTATTTAACCACATAAGGCTCCTCTATGATAACCTCTCTCGGTTGGGGAGATACAACTAGCCATCAAGCCAATCCTAATGACTTGTTTCCTAAGTGATTCCATCCTCCATTATAACTCTACTTTTATCCTAAAGGAAGCTACATGTATTATTGTGTCTTATTAGGGAGATTGGAGATCCCCCAATGTGAGTCATCTATTTTGATGCTTCATTCATGCATCTCATTCTACCACATTAGAATAGGGTTACATTGTATTTCAGATCTCCTAATCTTAGATGCACTTAATATTAGGGTTTGTATTCACATTTACTTTCAAGATCCATTGTTTCTATCAAGGTTTAATTACCCATCTAGGGGTTTGACCAAGGAAAATATCCCATAAGAAAATCAACACTATATTGTGTTTTGTAGGTCTTTTTCCAAGTTCAGATCCAAAAATCAAGCCGAGAAGGAAGAATAGGGAGAGAAGAGCAAATTCAACCTTTAACTTTCCAAAAAAGTAAAACATGATTGATATGCCACTTGTGGTGTATGAGTCTAAGTATAGTGATTTTTCTAGATTTCAGGAGTTCTATACTGATGAGTACTACATTTTTGTTCCTACCTAGAAAGCCTAATCCAAGACTAAATCACTCAACCTGGCGTATGAGTCCTAGTGTCCATTAACTTCATAATTTTCAGCATTTCAGACCTTGTATTGAGCTGCTACAAGTTTCTAGGTGCACCTCTTTGATTTCTTAGTTTATTGATTTGATTTATATTCATTTGTAGGTCATTCATTTGAGATTTACAAAGAATTAGTTTTTTTCATTAGGTCTTTCATTTGACTAGTCTTTCCAAGCCCTAGCTTGGTGGTGAGCCCATTTTTAGTTTCTAAACATACCCTAGGACAACCTTCTCCAGATCTCTCTCTCTCTCATTTTATCATTGGATTGAGATATGTAATGTACATCCTTGAGTGTAACTTGAGAAAAATAGGCCCTAAGCCTAGTGTTCCATCTCCTAAAAGGTGGAACAACCTACTTCCATTATTTCAATTTTATACTAGGCAAGATCATGTTCCACACCCAAACATGCTAAAAAAGTTCAAGCTACATTGCACCAGTGATATCTCTTAAGAGACCAAAGATAAAAAAACAAGTAAAATTTGATGAGATGTTAGTCAAAAAATGTGGCACTTAGAAAAAAAATTCTAAGGACAGGGGATCATGTAGGGCCCCTCTAGAATAATCTCTCTCAGTTTTTTATATCTTTGAGTCATTTCCCTATGGTGTCAAGTTTTTAGTTGATAGAAAAAGTGTCAAATGCATGTAGTCTAAAGTTGCAAGGTGGTGTAATTTTTATTTTGTTCATTGTGTAACCAAATTGATAGTTCCAACAAGTTTAGACGGGTAGTTTTACACTAGGAAAGGTCCTTTTTCACAACGAAACATATTGTAATTGTTCAGGCTACATTGCACTGGTGATTTCTCTTAAGAGACCAAAGTGCAAAAAGGTAGAAAAATTTGATGAGATGTTACTTATAAATTGTGTCATTTAGAAACATTCCATCTAAAGGTATGAGATCATGTGGGGACACTCTATAATAACCTCTCTCAATTTTTGATATCCCTAAGTCATTTTTCCATGGTGTTGAGTTTTTAGTTGATGAAAAAATGTCGAATGCATGTAGTGTAAAGTTGCAAGGTGGCATAATTTTTGCTATGTTCATCATGCAACCAAATTGATCATTCCAACACATCTATATGGGTAGGTTTATGCTAGGAAAGGTCCTATTTTACACATAAACATGCTGGAATAGTCTGAGCTACATTGCATCGATGATATCTCTTAAGAAATCAAAGTACAAAAAGACAACAAACTTTGATGAGATGTTACTCAAAAATTTTTGAACTTAGAATTTTTTTATCTATGGTTATAGGATCATGTAGGGCCCTTCTACAATAACCTCTCTTAATTTTTAATATCATAGAGTTATTTTCCCATGGTGTCAAGTTTTAGTTGATGCAAAAAGCATCAAATACATGGACTGTAAAGTTACAAGGTGGTGTAATTTTCATTTTGGTCATCATGTGGTATAATTGATAGTTCCAACATGTCTAGATGGGTAATTTTATTCTAGACAAGGTCCTATTTTTCACCCAAACATGCTGAAACAATCTAGGCTACATTGCACCAACAATTTCCCTTAAGTGACCAAAGTGCAAAAAAGTACCAAACTTTGATTAGATATTACTCGAAAACCATTGAACTTAGAAAAATTTCATATGAAGGTATGTGATTATGTAGGTCTTCTCTAAAATAACCTCTCTCAATTTTTTATATTTATGAGTCATTTTCCCGTGGTGTCAAGTTTTCAATTGATGGAAAAAGCATCAAATACATGCAGTGTAAAGTTGCAAGGTGGTGTAATTTTTATTTTGTTCATTATGTGACAAAATTGATAGTTCCAACACATTCAAATGGGTAGGTTTACGCTAGGAAAGGTCCTATTTCACACCCAAACATGTGAGAATAGTCCAAGCTACATTACGCCAGTGATATCTCTTAAGAGACCAAAGTCCAAAAAGGAAGAAAACTTTGAAATAATGTTACTTGAAAATCATGACACTTAGAAAAAATGTATTTGATGTTATGGGATCATGTAGGGCCCCTCTAAAATAGTATCTCTCATTTTTTGATATCTCTGAGTCATTTTCCTGTGGTGTCAAGTTTTTAGTTGATGGAAAAGGCATCAAATGCATGTAGTGTAAAGTTCCAAGGTTGTTTAATTTTTTTTTGTTCATCGTGTGACAAAACCAACAATTCCAACACATCTAAATGGGTATATTTACACTAGGAAAGGTCCTCTTTTTCACTCAAACATTCCAAAACACTCCAAGCTACATTTCACCGAGGATTTCCCTTAAGAAACCAAAGTGCAAAAATGCAACAAACTTTGATGAGATGTTACTAATAAACCATGATGCTTAATTTATTTTTTTAAAGTTACACGATCATGTAGGTTCTCTCTACAATAACCTCTCTTTGATTTTGATACCTCCAAGTTATTTTCTCATGGTGTTGAGTTTTCAGTTGATGGAAAAAGTGTCAAATGCATATAGTGTAATGTTGCAAGGTAGTGTATTTTTTATTATCCTCATCATGCTACCAAACTGATAGTTCCCACACATCTATATGGGTAATTATATGCTAGGAAATGTCCTATTTGGCACCCTACATGTTGAAACATTTTGGGCTACATTACAGTGGTGATCTTTCTTAAGAGACCGAAGTGTAAAAGGGCAGGAAACTTTGACAAGCTATTACTCAAAAACAGTGGCATTTAAATTTTTTTTTTTTAAGTTATAAGATCATATTAGGTTCATCTACAATAGCCTCTCTTATATTTTTATATCTCCAAGACATTTGGTCATGGTGAGAGTTTTTTTGATGCCCTAAAAAACTATCATATGCATGTAGTGTAAAGTTGCAAGATACGGTACTTTTTGTTTTTTTCTTCATGGGACCAAACCGTTAGCATAACATGTCAAGGTGGGATCATCTACACTAGGAATGGTCATCTCCCTTCATTATAAAAGGGTCATAGTCTTTCTTATTCGAAGGTCACAACCATTTTCCTTTGAAAAGTAACAACCTAAATCATATCATCACTATTTGTGAGAACCTAAATTAATTTATTTTGAATATTGCCTAAGGTTCTATTATTAATTGAATTCTTCAATGATTTTATGGATGTATTTCTCAAATGAAATACTCTCCCTTTTATGTTAGTGATTATACATATAAATTATGAAGCATACACATTAATACATGTAATACGTGAAGTATACATAGGAAGCATGAATCATACACATGAACACATGAAGTATACATTGGAAGCATGAAGCATACATGTGAGCACATGAAGTATACATAGGAAACATAATGCTTACATGTGAATACACATAATATGTGAAGTATACATAGGAAGCATGAAGCATACATGTGAATACATGTAATACATAAAGTATACACAAGAAGCATGAAACATACATATGAATGCATGAAGTATACATAGGAAGCATGAAGCATAAATATGAGTACTCATAATACATGAAGTGTACAAAGGAAGCATGAAGTATACATGTTGATACACATAATACATCAAGTATAAATAGGAAGCATGAAGCATACACATGAACACATGAAGTATACATATAAAGCATGAGGAATACACATGAATACACATAATACATGAAGTATACAAAGGAAGAATAAAGCATAGATGTGAATAAATGAAATACGTGAAGTATACAAAGGAAGAATGAAGCATACACATGAATTGTAGTACCCCTCCATTCTCACCTGGGATGTGCAGGTAGTCTGGCTAAGGAATCAGAAGAAGAAGATGGGACAAGAGCTTCTAATGGTATTTTTGTGAGTATGATATTATATTATGATTGCATTTAATTGGTGATTCTTTTATATAGATGCAGTATTAGGTGGTGATGTAGTGAATTAGTAATTGTTCATGATGATATGAGGTGATTTGTATATCTTAGTGATGTTGTTTTATATTCAATGTTGTAGTTGCTAATGTGGCTATGGTGAGGGGATGGCGTAGCATCACTCATTTGCAAGTGCCCTGCTACATTGCGATTCCTTCTCACGAGGTGCTTGTATTTAAATAGATATATTGTGCACAACATTGTTTGTATTCAGGGATTGTAGGTACACAGTCTCGATTCCACCTGCTTCAGCAGGACAGGGCGAGCACCTATAACCCAATGGTATAATGTTGAAACAGAGGTGGCAATGAAGTCATCCCATCCCATGATGTCAGACCATCTTGTTTAAATGGTTTTATGCGATCTTGTAATTGTCGTTTTTGTAGTTGTCATTATTGTGGTTTGTGGTTGTGTTATGTCATATTTTATTAATGTTGGTATTTTATAAGCTGTGATTTATTTTATTTAAATGATGGAAATGATTGTTTATTTTAATGTTAGATTAAATTGTATTTAAAATTTTAAATGTTTTATTTATTTTTAAAAGTCACGAGTTTATTAAATGATAATTAAAATATTAAATTATGTTTTATTATTATAATTAATTATCTTCTTGAGGATAATTGTTAGAATAAATTATTTAAATTAATTAGATAATGTGTTGTGCAAGTAAAGTTGTAAAAACAGAAATTAAAACAAAATAAATAAATAAAAGAATGAAAAAAGTCATGAGAATGAATTAGAATGCAGATCTGATTGAAAAGCTTGCTTTTAAAGAATTAATTTCTTTTATTCTGGATTTTTGGGTGAGCTTTTGGAAGAAATTGGAATATCTTTTATTTAATTAAAATTTTTGTAAGCTTTTCACACACAGAGGATTTGTGATAGAGGAGTTGCACAAGTTATTGGTTAGGTAGTTTTGAATCTTGAAAAAAGATTTTTCAATATTTTGTTATATTTTGAGGAGAGTTATAGAAAGGGATTTGGAATCTGTTACTGGTTATTCTAGAGAGTCTTCTAAACAAAGAATCGGATTCGAGTTCGAGCATGGAATTTTGTAGAGGAGATTTCGAAGCCGGAATGAGAAGCTCTGCATAGAGGCCATCAGATTCAGGTAGGCAACATCAAATTTTTGAGAGCGCAGGACTCCAGGTTCCACTCTCTTCTCTTAATTGTTTTGAATATGTAAAAGGAATAGAGATGTGTTTTAGAATCAATCTTTACTTATAAAAGAAAATCCTTATGTGAATTAGATTTAAAATGATTTCTTTGAGATAAGAAAATCAATAAACAAATAGGCCTTCTTGGAAAGGAAGATTCTTTTTGAAATAGGAAATCATGTTTTGCAAACAAACAGAAACTCTGTCAATTTCCGTTTGAATATGCCATTTTCTCTCTGTTATTTTACAGTGGAAAAGATCCACCTTAATGTTTAATAGTTTTGAAATATTATTTTTGATAATGATTAATATATATTTT